>CALNHX010002203.1:0-188708 GCA_940337035.1 Agriotes lineatus
CCAAAACTGAATTAGTTGCAGACTTGTTACGATTAAAAAGCATAATTAGCATTAGAATTTAATTTGTGTATAATTCTTCGCAGTGTAAACGCTTCTTTATTTGAACGCTGCCGTCCTGCAAATCCCGTTTGCGGTTATATGGCAATCTGCTTTACCAGCAGATTCTAGTAGTTGTTTCAAGCCGTTCGTTATGTTTTCGGTTGTTTTACTCTTGTAAAAAGTGGCGTCATCCTGTGGCAGTCCTGTGATGCCCTTTGCTCCAAAGTTAGCCTTGAGCTTCGGGTGCTTCTGGTTCTTCTTCGTGGAAGCTTCACTTAATGCGGATACTGGGCCTTGGACACGTATGTGGGATAAATACGTCCGCGTTCTTGAGACGGTTCATTTATTACAAAATTGCTAGCCGTTCTGGCCAATAGCCTGTAATTACAGGGTGAGTGAATTACTCCATTTTTGATTTTCGTAACGTAATCCAATTAGCTGAATTTCGTCCAGCATTTTTAGCGTCACCCGGGGGTTGCAAAACTTCGGCGACCTCGCTTATTTGAGAAAGCGCATTCCTTCCAGGCGATTTTACCTACTTAGGAAGGCACCTCTGCTTCTGAGAGTTGAGGCCTGAGTGCTTTATTAGTGATGTTTGCCAGAATCTTCCACATGCAGCAGCTGAAGCAGCACTTACGCAGATTAAGACTAAAGTCACGAAGTAAATGGAAAGACAAAGAACCTGAAAGAAAATGAGTAGGAATATCGCAGGTTCTGGCACTTGGGAAATTTTAATTTCTGTATACCGCATCGAACTATTACGTACCTACTATAAAAAGGTATTAACAAAATTCTTGGTATTTGGCTTAGATCAAAATATATAAGAGTTTAATCAAACCACAAATGGAATTAGACAAACAGAACGAAGATAAAACCGTAACAATAATCCCCTTATATTTTTAACTGAATGTCTAATTTTGGAATTTACGTTTTCATTCGCCAAATAGCTGCAGAAGATATAGTTTTAAAAATACTTAATCCACATATTTATGCACAAAATGAAAAATAAAAATAAATTATCCCACCACAAGCAAAACAAAAGTTTCGTGTTTTACCAATATCAACAATATTTCCATTTTTAGAAATGCATTCATAATAAATAATATGTGGATTAGTACAAGCTCTATTACCGAACATATTCTAATGCATTATACGATTACACTTTTTCATTGTCACTCACACTGATTCGTTTCATCATTTTATAGCCGAAACATGTTTCATTCAGATTTATTCTATACTAGAAATATCAAACTGGTGACTATACTGGGTTAAATATATAGTAAAATTATCACATCCTCCTGGTGTATCTTAGAAATCCACTTCAAATATGCGCTTAAATGTATATTAGTGCACCTATTAATTTAACTTTAATATAAAACAGCTACTATAACGAGTTTCTGGCTTATTTCTCGATTTTCTATATGTAATAGTATGGACTTTCACTTTTCTTCCACTCTTTAATAAATTGCAACAATAAAAAACAGGTCTTGCTGTTCTTCAATGGGTTTTAAAAATTTAGAAGAGGTGTTAACTTGAAATTTGGTGCACTTAAATGTCTAATCATGCGAAATTGTGTTAGCTGGCGCTAAACAATTTAAAAAATCAAAGAAAACAATGGGTAAAAATATCTTAATGTTTCTATAATAATACTGAAACAATAAAAGGAAACGCTTTGTAATGCGAATTACATCAATTTTCAAATTTAAAAAACATCACCGG
Source organism: Agriotes lineatus (assembly GCA_940337035.1). Taxonomy (NCBI): domain Eukaryota; kingdom Metazoa; phylum Arthropoda; class Insecta; order Coleoptera; family Elateridae; genus Agriotes; species Agriotes lineatus. Next base: position 1,759 of record CALNHX010002203.1, read on the forward strand.
CGATGGGATTCGAACTTCGCAGCCTGCGAATGCGATTTCAACTCACGACCGCTTGTCACACGCGGCCAGTGAGCTGTACGGGAAGCAATAACCGCAAGACTTGTGAGAACAACAATGGGGTGAGAAAACTAATTATGTCTGAAAAAATCGAAGAACAATGGATATAACTACTCCCTTCTGAATACCTGCCTACTCCCTTTTCATTACTAGCCCCATGGATTTTTGAGAGCAGAGCCAACTTCGATCCGTCATTTCTGAATGTGATGCACGGCGGATTTTGGATCGAGAGGCACTTCCTCTTCGGCTTTCGGCGAGCTTAGTCGTCCAGTTTGTGTCATGGGATCGTTTTGAGATCTTTTTCATTTTTTATTTCAAAGCCATCCAGGTTTTATGAAGCCGGCGTCCCTGTAATTTCAACCAAGATGCAGACCGTGCAAATTTAATAATTTCTATTGCACGCGTACGTTCGAGCTGCTCTCAACCTTTAGGTAGGTGTTTTCCTCTTTGAGTTAGCGTTTTTAATTAGGGGATTCGTGTTGTAGGCCCGCTAGGATAACACTAGAAACAGTTAAGCCCATTTAAACAAAATGAAAATACGCTGCTGCAATTTTCCGTTTTTACGAGAGAGAATAGAACCTCTGTATATTGGCTTAAGACGGATGAATAAGCGTTTTCCATTTTATTGATCATGCAGATAAAAATTGATAAAATTACTAGAAAATAACAAGGAAGCCTAATGAAAATTGCTCTTAAAGTAGCGGCAACAAATTTCCTCCGATTAACGTGAATGTAGCAATCATAGGAAATTGATACGATTCTGATCGCCGATGAGCGATAATCTTGATGATTTGCTCGCTAATGAAGTGCAGTTAATTACTCCAAGTCGGTAATTGATTGCTTTTCCAAGCAGCTCGAAGGGCAGCCAACGCGCTTTCGTATTAAATATAAAGCTTTATCGGGAGACATTTCATTTTCCATGTTGGAGACCTCATAAGCGATAGTGAAAAACTGTGTAATACCTAGTAACCGTTTTATCTGACACAAAATATCACTTGTCAGATGGATAATTTAGTAATTGCTTTTGTGTATTGCGCCGGGCGCGTGCATAATTTATGCTCTTTAGATGTTTACATGTGCCTGGCTTTAATAATTTAAACGATTACGGCTGCATAAAACAAAATATTAATAAATAAATAAACGCCAGCGAGTAATTACAAAAATTGCATTTCACCAGCGATTCTGGGAAATGCCCCAAAGAAAAATCGATTGTATGTAAAATAACCTGGCTGTCGTAAAGCGATATTATTATTATTAATTATACGCTCATATTTTTATGGCCGTTTTAAAGTGTTACGCCAGGACACAATCGCAGACCTCGAACCTCAACACTGTCAATCATGCAAGCATGATAATGTGTAGCTATAGTGTGTCAGTTTTTCAAGATAAACAGTTGTCATTATTGTTGTTCGTAACACAATAAGCCGTACTGACATAATTATACACTATCGGTATGCTTGTCGCCATGGGTGCTTTTTGCAGGAAAATTACTTCAAGTACCCTTTGTCCCAATTGTGTTTCTGCTACAATCAAACTCCAATCCTTACGGGCTGTGTCATCTTAACCTTTTATTTAGTCTATTGCTTAAATCATGAGCAAATTGCTCTGTACATATGCTGTACCAGAACTTTTAGTACGATTTGACATGTTCTGGATTAAGTTTGTTTTAGGCAATTGCAAAAAATTAATTATAGCAGCTATTTGAGTAAAGAGCAATCCCATTATCATTAAGTTCTTTTGCTCGCAGCCAACGACTGGAACGAACCGCCGACGCATTATGAATTATCAGTTGTTATTTTGTTCGTGTTGATTTGTAAAAGGACTTTTATTCCTGATTTGCTTAGTCACACTTCGGTAGAGTTAACATGCTTTCATTACTTGATAAGTTCACAGGTCGCAGTTTTCCCAGTCCCCCAAGTCATAATAAATTTGATAATCATTGATTTCCTGAAAAAATCTACTGCGCACTGTATTAATATGAAATATGTTGTCTAAAGAGTTTACCAACGATTTATTAGCTCTAAATTTATTAAAGCGATCTTTTATATACGAGAAGACATGCCAACTAAGTTGTATACATTAATTAATGCTCTGGAACAAGTCCTAACTTCATTCAGTCGTTAAGTCGTCCCAATGCATTTTCGTTCAATTGGCAAGCATAAGTGAAGTGGGAGTGCATGCAAGCGTGGAACAACGCATTAGTAGTAAATTTCTTATCAACGAAGATATTAAACGATATGAAATTTGTGTGAGAGTTAAAAAACCACTATCAGACATAAGCGTTTACGAAAGGAGTAAAGCGTTTAAATACGGCTGAGAAGTGCGAAGAATGGACCGCATTCTCGCCGTCCAAACCATTGACAACAGAATTAGAATGCTGACAGAGTAAAATGCATTTATTTGAAACGATTGTCGATTTACAGTGAAGGATATTACTTCTGCATTAAATATCAGTAAGAGGTAACTTGAAAAAAAAAAACGCGAGTTCTCTGTCTGCGTCTTACAGGATAATGCTCGATCCCATTTCGCTATTTACACGCTGACTACGATTCAAAAATTGAATTGGACCATGTTGTCCTATTTAACATACATTTTGGACCTTGCTGTATTAGTTTATTATTTGTTTCGACCCTTCAAAAAGTTTCTAGGAGAAAAATACCTCATTTTTAATGAAGAAGTCATCGAAATTGTTCCGAAATAGCGATAGCACCCAAAAGAATTTTTTCTCGATGGAATAAAGAATCTTCCGCAAAGATGGCTCCAGTTTATTAAAAGAGAGGAAGACTGAGTAGATTAATGACATGATATACATTAGACTCCTTGTGTTTGTTTTTGAATAAATATTAAATTATAGTTTATATTTGAAACGCTCCTCGTATCTAAACCTTTTCATTACATCCACGTTATACAAATATAGACACTTGATAAGTAGCATTTTTAAAACATTTTATATCCATCGGTATTGTTATAGACTATTAACCAATCTATTTAGGTATTGTTAAGAGCTTCATTGCCGCACTCAGTAGCGGTAATGGGTATTAAGGCACTCGGTGCGGTTATATATGTTTTAGATTTTTTAAGATTCTTTGTTTTTACAAAACAAAGAATAAATTAAACCAGAATTTATTGATGAAGATAAAATATTGAACAATACACGTTTGCTTATGGCGCTTAACGAGATCGTTTCGTTAAGATGCTCATAATCAAACTTGTATTGTTAATATATATTAGTTGATTGAATCAATTAGCACGAATCAAGGAAATGTGTTATTAAAAATATTATGTTACGTTTGGTTAAGTTAATATAGGTTAGCTACTTGGTTTTCCAATTGCTTTTTACCATGTATCAGCTGTGTGTCACTTGTATCTCAAATGCTTTTCACTTTTGTCAACACACGTCAATATTGATAAGTGGAAATTGTATTTGACAAATAGTGAAACACAACTGATACATGGTGAAAAGCAATTGGAAAACCCTGTAAGTCAATTCGAGGTACTTTTAGGTTAAAAGTAAAAGGTTGTGCTTCAAATTTATTGACTAAATCTAGGAATTATTGGAATTGCAGAATTAAACTTTAAAATGTTTCTTTTGCATACGGAATTATATTTTGGCTACCATTCTAGCCTACTAAATCACGAAAATTATTACGAAATTTTGAATGATCAACTCGAAGAGCAGAGGAACCATTATTTCTGCCAATCTAAATAGTTGAACCGAATTTAATAGATGTTATGTACGAAAATAAAGCGTTTTAAGCTGTTATCTTTTAAAATTCTTCTTCCGACGGTTCGTGCTTAAACTTGTGAACTCGCTCAATAAACCACCATTTTCCCTACTTCTGGCGTAAAGACTATAATTTCTGCAAATGAAATGGTCACATGGACGTGTGATTAGGATGATTGAGTGGCGAGGATAATGGAAGCGCAAAGGATTAGGAGGGAAAGGCAACAGAAAGGGCAAAGTGTAGAAGGAGTAAAAAGGCTAGCGCACAATAGAAGGAATAACCAGAAATGCACTGTTTAGTGTTATAGTGGCAAATCACGAGTGAAGATAAAAATGTTAGTGTCATATTAAAAAGTTAATATAATAAACCCGACACTTAACGGTGGAAGAGACTAGAATGCCAAAGAAGAAAAAGAAGACCAAAAATAGAAACAAAGTCGAAACGATCGTAATGGACGCAATAAGGGGGTGAAAATGGAAATGACTAATTTGGTGTGGACATGTCAAGTGAATGGGTGCAGATATTCCCAAAAGAGTGTACAATCTTAAAGAACTAAAAAAAAGAAAGAAAAAAATCAAAAAGGAACTGGAAAAAGAGGGTTACGAAAATCAACGAAAGCAAGAGGCTTATGAAAAGAAAATATGAAATGCCAAGACTAATTATATCTGGAGAGATCGAAGGACAACTGATGTAACTGCGGCTTAGATTCTTCTTTTGAATACATCTCTTGTCCTATGTCATTACTAGGCTCCATGGATTTTTGAGAGTAGAGCGAACTTTAATCCGAAGTTTTCGAATGCGACGCACGGCGGATTTTTCCCTTTGAGTTAGTGTTGTTAATTAGCAGCTACATTTGCTTGGCACAAGCATTAACCCTCTTTTACAACTTTTATATTTACCTATGAGTTCTGATTAAGAATAGTGCTAAGGGAAGTTTTTCTTAGAGCTTAAGGGGGACAGCGAAAATTGCAATTCTTATTTGATACGGCATTCTATATATTTATCTTCATTGTGTTATTTTGTCGGATACTTCTTGACAGACACGCTTTATGGTTTAACTCAATAATTAGCTATAGGCTTTTCAATTAGGGTGTAGCTTTTTTTTTGTCTTTTTCTTGCTACTGGGGCTTCACCCTATTAAATGACATTTCAGTTCCGCCATATTAAATCACATTTTAATAATTTTTCTCATCCTTTAATTTTGGCTAATTATTTGTTATTAAGGCTACAATATAGCTTCATGATTTCGCTATCTAATTTTGTTTAATTGCTTTTTTACCTAACGTAGCTTTTTTATATATTAATATGTAACTTCCTGGGTCGTTTTGAATCTAGCGACCTAGTTTTAATATTTATGTGCCTACTTGGAACTAATTTTACCATTTAACCCTAGGTTATTTTCAATTGACGAGCTTGGTTTAATAGTTATGCGTCCAGGACGCTATTTATTTTCAAATTGCTGTCTTATGTTATTGTCTTTACACAGTTTAAGATATTAAAGCCCCGTTATTGTTCCCTAACTACTATAATATTATTTTTCTTCAAACGGCAGTAAAAATATGGCATTATACTGCTGGATTGATGATGCTAAACAGTCACTTTATTGCCAAGCGGCAGATAATATTATCTGCCGCTGACGAGATCAAGTAATTTTCTTGGAATTTTGTTCACAAAGTTGTAAATAATTTGTTATAGAAACGTTTGAAGAAAAATACTATATGTTATTCGGAGCAAAAGTATCTTTATGTGGCTCGGCTGTACTTATCTGCCTCGCAAGCTCGGCAGATAAACCGTCCAGCCTCGCCACATAAAATATAACTTTTGCTCCTAATAACATAATATACTATTTTATTTGACCTACCGATACCTGCTCGTTTGTTTTACAATATAGGCCCGTACATAGTAAGCAAGTCTATTTAGACTAGTTGCGTTAACAAAAGAGTTTCTTTTCAGTTATTTACTAACCTTAAGAATCATTCTGATCTTGATCCTTAGCCATGACAACACATTTCCAAGATTTTGCGCTGGACCGGGTTGTGAAAGCCTTTTGTCGAAGAGTACATATGGAGACATATAGTAGAAAAAAGGTGTTCGAAATATTCGTGTAAAATCAGAGACGGTTCTATAAATACTAGTGAAAATAAAAGATAAACAGTAGTAAATGCCAATTCGCTGAAGTTTGAAGCTCTGACTGCCTAACGCGAAACATGTTTGCGAGTTTTTAATATACATACGCATTTAAAAAAAAGTTTTCCCCTTAAATATCTCTGATTAGATTAATATCTTATTGTAGCCACGATTTTAATTTCTTCTCTGAAGTCAAACAGAAATTAAATTCTTATTTTTATTAAGAATACATGTTTTATACAAAATTGTCAATCTTAGATTAATGTGGAGGCGAATTGTATAATCCTAGAACGTGAAAACTTTTGACTGATACAGTATGAGCTTCAAAATGTAGTTTATTAGAGCGTTTTATTTTTCTCTGTAACTTAACAAGCCACAAAACACAAATGAGAGCAACTGCGTAGGGTATTGACATTCCATTTTAGCAACAGCATAGCATGAAGAAAAATTTGGGTTAACATATTTAAACAATTAAATAAATTACACACCGTTCGGAACATTTGTATAAAGTATTTATGCAATTTACTTCTTCCTTCAAGCTGTTACTCTTACCATAGTAGCAATTTAAATAACCATTTGCTGGTAATTGCTTCATTGGCTGAAGATGCGTAGCTTTCAAATGCAAATTAAGGGAAAGCCCACTTGGGTACTCGAAAAACAGCCGCAACTTTCCCGTCCATTTGGCAGCGCCGGGTGCCGTTTTAAAAGCGCATGAAATCCATAATTACAATTCAAAGGGGCGGCTTTCGAGAGCAGGCCGATGCTTGTAATGATACAGTAATAAGCGTAGGTACATCGGAAGGAAGTGCACTAAGCGCTTGTCGGTGGGGTGTGGCAGTTTCCGGTTCACCACGCGCCTCTCACGCCCTGTGCACGCACCCCGGACATATCGTTAGCATTCCGGGCTTTTGGTAGTTGCGATGAGCCCCCCTGTTTGAGAGATTTGCTGGTTTAATTAGATAATATGGATGAATTTCGGAAGAACAAATGCCATTCAAATCAATATATTAAAGGTGTGCTAATAGAATATGAGGAATAAATTAATGGGGCTGGATGACTGAACAAATATTTTGTGTGCATGGTCTATGTTTGACTTAATTTGATTACTCACAATGTTGATGCATGACAGCAACATTGCAGAGTGATTTAGTTTTGTGAATTGTTCTAAGAGTATATTCTTGTTAAAAGTTCTCAGTAGATGTTCTAAAAGTAGAGACATTCTTTTAAATCAGTTGTTTCACTTTAATTGCTTCATTTTATATATTGGGCTAGTTGCGCTTCTATATTACCATGAACTAGATTAGACAAATTGACGCTTGGATGTGTTGTGTTTGATGACTTACAGGACGTCCCTTAAAATATGTGGACATGGCTTAACACAGTATTTTGCAACGAGCAACTTTAATTTTGACTTTTGCAGGTGAGATTCTCTTTTTGAATGCATGTCTACTCCTTCTGATTAATAGCTAACTTCAATTCGTAGTTTTGGGGAAAACGACGCACATGTGGATTTTGAATCTGCAGGCACTTCCTTTTTGCATTCCGAGGAGTAAAATCGATTTAGTTTGTGTGGGGTTCATTTGTGGGATTTGATTGCTAGGAAGTTTTCCCAGCTTTATAAAGCTGGCGTCGATATAATTTCAACCAAGATGCAGACTGTGCGAGTTTAATTTTTACGTGCACGTTCGGGCCGCTCTCAACCTGAAAATAGGCGTTTTTTGCCTTTGAGATAACGCTGTTAATTAGGCGATTCGCGTTTTAGGCCCACTTCATTAGGAACCACTAAGCCCGTTTCACTACATTCGCTTGGCGCAGGTAAGCAGATTGTTGGCCTGGAATATCTTATTGGCCACCTGGACCGCTCCCGCTTGTTCTAGCTGGAGCTTGCTTCGCGGAGACTTAGGGCTTTTTGCACCTTAGCGGATACACAATCTAGAGTTCACTGTGAGCTTGGATCCCGTCCTCCTCGATGCAACTCTGGTGAAGCGATGCCGTTACTTCCCCGGAGCACTAGAGGGGCCATGGCGGCGTTATGAGGAAAAAATCGTGCCATCAGAAATTTTCTTAGAGCTTAAGGCGGGCAGCAACAATTGCAATTGTTATTTGATACGGCATTGTATATGTTCATTTTAATTGAGCTATTTTAGCTAATGCCTTTCAACAGGCATGCAACGTAGTTTAAGTCAGAGATTACCTCTTGAGGATGAGTTTTTCACTCTGTTAAATGCTTTTCAGCACTGCGTGGCTATTTGAAAGGTGCGATTTCGTATTGAATCACATTTTAATCATTTTTTCGCCATCTAATTTTAGTTAATTATTTTTTTCTTAAAATTCCAACGTAGCTTCGTGACTTCGTAATTTAGTTTTGTTTAATTATTTTCTTTTGCCCGACGTTAGTTAGCTCTGTCATAATTATTAACACACAACCTCCTGGGGTATATAACATTTATATAAGCATTTTAACCCTGAGGTTCCTTTGCATTGATGAAACTGATTTATTGTTTATACGTCTTTCACGTTATCTGTTTATCATAATCTAATTGACTGTATCAGTTGTTTTTGTGGATGATTAATTAAAGCTTCGGGGCTTGACTTTTATTTCTGTTTGTGTTTCTTTATGAGCTACCATAACTTCCTCGTTTTGTTTCAAGTAGCTTTTTCTAAGCTGAGTCCTTTACGATAGGTGAGTGTTTTAAACTGTTAGTTAGAATGGATTTGTTGTTGTCGTGGTTGACGACTGGCGACCTATTTGTACTTTGTTTAATTTTTTTAATCAATTAGTCACCCTAAGAACATCGCCTGATCCCTGCCCATGCCAAAGGATCGCCGAGAGTTTTGAGCTAGTCTAGATTGTGTTCACCTTTTGTTGAACGGCGGCACACGTTCTTACAAACATAATGTTGTTTGTAAAAATAGAACACTTGGATCGACATAGAGCTGCTACATTTAACCTAAATTGTTTATTTAGTTGAAAAATTGTACTGGTCTAATGTGAACCCACATATAAAATAGACAAAACTTGTTCTTAAAACTAACGATATTTCAATGAATTATTATTAATTCAGTTAATTATCATATCAAAAACTGAGACATGTGCAATACTTGTGCACTTAAGCCATGGCAAATATAAAGTGATTTTTGTCTTGGAATAAAATTAACATCTCCAGCATTTTTGCCAACTACTGAAGCTTATAAACTTGCATACAGTTTATGACAGTTTCTTTAATATATCTTCCAATTGTAGTATCTTTCAAACTCGCAAGCCCGAGAAGTTCTTCAGTCATGTTCACTTGACTGTCAACCCCTCTAATAAAAATTGTAAGCTGAGCAGTTTCCTTGATATCCGTTGTTTCATCCAAAGCCAGTGAGAAATATACACACTTTTTAAATTGTGTTAGGCGTTTCACAAATTCTTCTAGTCACAGTTTGATTGAGAGACTCATTTGAGTAAAAAGTTTGACTTTTTCTGGACAGATTTCTTCAACTGTGGCAATTGAGCAATCTCTTACGTACTCATTATCCTAACTACAAGAGATATTGGCACGGTGGATTTTAACACTAACATTTGCTTGTGAAATACGTTTTGTTGAGCTATCACTGCTATCAGATTCGGTTTTAAGTAATTATAGCTTAGCTTTCAGTTCGCCAACAGTAAGTTCTATAATTTCGTCATATTTTTGGTTATAACTTCTTTTAAAGTTGTATCATTTTAAAGTAAAATAGATTACGACCAACTAAGCATACAGTTTTGTCTTTTACTTGAAAAATGTACAAATCTTTTTAACATTGCTTTTGATCTTTTCAAGAATAACTACTTTCTAGGTGCTTTTTTTTTTGATGAGGCGATTCGCAGTCGCCTATTGGTCGTCGCCGATTCGCACTAGGTCAAATTCGCCGTCTACCCGATTCGCCATCAGCCCGATTTACCGTCGCAATTTTAAATGCTTAAATAATAAAGAAATAATTTATAACTGTATTTCTGATAAGTTTTGATGATCACAGTTCTGAACTTGTAAGTAATGTAACTTCTCTATGTCAATGAAACGTAATTACAGTTAGACCATTGTAAAATGACCAAACCTAATGAAAGCATTAGTGATGCAGTGTGAAATATGTACTTAAGTTTTTTGTATTTTGTTTACATTAAATTGGGAGTAGCATTTTTATTCATTTCAAACTTTTACAATGGCGAATTATATCTACGACGAATTGGCGACGGAGATTTGTTTTATTTTCGACTTCTAAATTCTTTAATATTATATAATCATAAGTGATACATACTACATTAGAGTAGCTGACACGGAATAGCCGATAAAACAATTTAGCACTTATGTATTACCTAATCCTCTAGCAAAACTATAATACAGTAAATTTAGTCGTAATTCTTATTAGCAAACGTATAATTAATATACGAATTCTGCAACGTCTTCCAGTATTCCAGTTATATATTGAGTAAAACCAGAAGAACGTGCTGTTAATGAAAAACAGTTATGTAGCTTAAAATTAATAAAAATATGATTTTTGTATATACCAACTTTGGTCGATATAATGGAAAAAAAAATAGTTATTTATTTCTTATAATTCCTCTTGTACTGTATTACTTTAAACGAAGTACAGATAGTTGTTTGAAAAACAAGGTCGTAATATTGCAATAGCAAGAACTTCGTCAAATCTTCCCTATATCCTCAAACTTTTACCATTAAGTTAATTATTAAATATCAATGTTTTTTTACAAAATTAAATTACTGCTTAAAACTTCTTGATTATATTTGTAATATTATTTTATCTTCTGAGCAGTTTCATTTGCTTTACTTTGTGCCAATTTTGTTGATAGTATATCAGCATTATTAAGGATAGAAATATTTTCTTGAATATAGAAATCAATGACAGCATTTAAAACCTTATCTTGAAGTTCAGAGCTTTCTCAATCCAGCATTTTAACAGTTTCAGTTAAAATCACTAATTTCTTAGAATGTTCAGTTCTAACTGAATTAATATTTCTACACCAATAAAGGTTTACCAGTCAGCATTGGCAGTTTGTACCTTTTCCAGTACCAATAATTTCTTAAGTGATCCTCTTTTTCATCATGCAGTTTAAAAACCTTTTCAAATGTGTGTACTTCAACATTATACCGCTTCATATATTTTTTTAATTCTAAGGAGAATCTATATCCTTAATTTTTCAAATATACACATTGTTACATATTTTTGCGAAATGTTCTGTTTTTAACATTCATTTTTATCTAGATAGTTCTTTAATTTTGCATTCAAAACAACTAGTTATTCTTCAACTTGTTTTTTATTTTTATGTAATTGTCTATTACAGTTTTCTCTGATATGTTGCTACATACGTATGATAAATTTTTAAATAATTTTTGTTAGCTTTAATGTTTTTAGAATTTGAAACTGTTTATAATCAAAGCATATAGACAGGTAGGCGTATTCTGTACAACAATTTATTCGAAAAAATCAGGTTGTCATTTAACAAATAATAAAATTCTGACTCTAAAAGTATAATAGATCAACTAAGCACCGTAATGTGAACTATTATTGAATTATTTATTCACTCACAACTTTTTTTGTCTTCCTTTTGTTATTATTTGTAAGCTCATATTTAATTATGAAGCAATTATTCTAGCTGAACTATATCTAATAAAATAGTCTTTTAATATAGTTTGTTGAATATAAACAGGAAAAAGCTATATCCTGCTAGTAAAAGAACTAATGCATCAACCTATATCAGTACAAAGGAACATCAACGTAAAAGAACATTTGTAATATTTGTAAATCATAATTATCTAATCTATAAATTACGATTTTTAGGTTAGGATTTATACGTAATTAAAGATTTTTGTACGTGACAATTTGAAACCCTGTTTTATATTTCTAAATAGCCGCAGTTATTCTAAAAAATAAAGTTATTAGAAAAATTATTTGATTATAGATAATTGCAGTCTTTGTGAAATATCAAATGTAGTGTAATCACTCGCAAACGATTCTTGGTTCTTTTGGGAAGTACTCAAATAACGTGTGTTTTTTTGTGGTTTTCGAGTTGTCTATACAACTATAGCTAGTCGATAAGTCATTTAAAAACATATCAAGTAATAGCACTGTTATCATCAACCTCAAAGGTAATTTACAATAAAAAAAATTTTTAAATGAAAATCGGATAAGGGAATGATGTACACAATGGACTTACTGCGATCAGTATATTTTTATAATCACATATTCTGGGAAAAATTTGCATTACTATCGCCGTCTATTAATAGCCCAGACATATTAGATTAAATTTTACCAAAACCTAGAAATAAATAATGTAAATCTAAAAATCGGTAGGAATATTAAATTTGTTGTGCTGAACAACATACCAAAAGTGCTAAAGCGAAATATGCCGGCTTCATGTAATTTTTGACAAAAGAAAATTAAAAAAGTTTTTTCCTTAATAATAACGCATATAATTTGCCATTGACCTCTATGGATGTAATGGTAATTACCAACTGAGTTCATATTTTTTTAATTGAAATATATTATGTTCTTTAACAAATTCTGCTTACCGCAGAATGATCGAAGGGCGTAACAACGTGGCTAAACTATAAATCAGTGCGTGTCTACAGCAGACTGCACTTTCAATACTGTGTAACTTATACGCGCGTGGTTTTTTGTGATGTTATTGATATAAATTGGTGATAATAATGGAAAACGTTTGTTTTGACTGTAATAAACTACTTAGTGAAGGAAAGTATGTGGTGGTAGGCAAATATTTATTTAAAAAATTATAAACAAAATCAGCTTTATGATTCAGATGTGTCATTGTCTGCACCTAAACTTTCAACAGATATGGCGATCGAACAGTCTTTGATGCGCCTTTGAAAAGTTCAGGGAGGTCTCACTCATGGCCGTGGTATATCTGATAGTCAGCTAGCATATTTCGTGCTCTCTTTTCGTGGATGTCTTAAAATTTGTAGTTTCGTTGAACTGACTGGTATTACTAGAACTTCAACAAAACAACACGTTGAACTTAGACATTCAAGAAGATCAGTGGATGCAAAATATTTGAACCTTTTTATAAATTGGCTGTCGACCCGTTCTCCTAGGCAGGAATGTAGTTCCTTACGGTCTTTATCATCTGGGTTTGTTGGATATCAAACTATTAATTGTCATAATGCAATGGAATTAGGCAACCATGCGATGAAGGCAGTCCTCGGTTGCAGTTCTCCGACATGAAGCTATCAAGAAAAAAATGAAAGGTTGCAGATGGTAGTCTGTGGGTGTAAATCTGAATGCGGGGCTCGGTGTTCCTGTAGAACTGCAGGCCTTGCTTGCTCAATAATGTGCATAAATTGCAGGGGTCGAAGCTGCAGTTACGATACTCCAGTAAATGAAGTTGAAGTCGACGATGATCAAGACGAAATATAAGCAACCATATTATACTTAAAACGAAAGAAAGGAAAACAAGATTTAATTTGTTCTAGGTTCCGGTTCTACTCATTTTGTCGACACTAAGTTTTCGAGTTTTATTCTAAAATAAAAATATATTGTATGTAACATTTTTTTAAATTATGATTTTACCTTTTTTGACCTTTTTCCAAACACTAAATAAGCTTCTGGTGGAACAAAGATCCATATATATAATAGGCTTGTCTGGGACGCTGTATAGTGTGTTCGGGACGCTGTTTCAGCAGCCAAACCGTAAGAGATAGAGAAAAAAGTTATCAAAGTTATTTGTTTGGAATGGTCATGCCAGGTCAGGAACCAAATTTCAGTTACGTGACACTTCCGGTTTTCGAGAAATCATGTGATTTCCGTCCGTCCGAGACGCTGGTCCGTCCGGGACGCTGTTTCAGCAGCCAAACCGTAAGAGATAGAGAAAAAAGTTATGAACGTTATTTGTTTGGAATGGTCATGTCAGGTCAGAAACCGAATTTCAATCACGTGACAATTCCGGTTTTCGAGAAATCACGTGCTTTCTCGAAAACGCGTTCTATTTGAAAAACGGTCTTTTTTGTTTTATTAAATGAGACATTTGTCTCACTGGTTGCTAGTTATTATTATTATTGTATACATGTATGATATAAAATACATGAATAGTGCGATATATATATATATATACCTATTAAGTTATATATTGATGGCAAAACACGATATGTATAATAATATCCTGTATAAACCCGAAATACCCGCCTATGCCTTTTTTCATCATGAAGCCGGCATATGACCGCTTAGGACTTTTGGTATGTTGTTCAGTACACTAAATAGAATATTTCTACCAATTTTCAGATTTACATTATTTTTTTCAAGGTCAAACCTAATATGTCTGGGCTAAAAGACATGGCCTTGTTGCTGTCTTTATGAATGTCAAAATCAATGTGTCATGTTTTTAATATGAATCTTTGCTTGAAGAGGCCATTTGCAACATTTTTTAGTGGGTAAATTTATTCTCAAATCGCATTCATCAGATTTCCTTTAGAAAGACATCGCACAATTTTCCAATTTCAAGCTTTGCAAATTTGTCAAAAACTATAACCTCTATATTATACTACGTACACTTGCTTTCAAAACTTTCGCGTACACCTATTTTTCGCTGTATTGAATCAGGGTTGTAATTAATCAACTCTGACATTTAAACTTTTGAAAAGTCAAAATGCCTCAACTGACAGAGCAAGACAAAGTTTTGATGCTTTCCAAATTAGAATGGGGGTGGTCCATAAGAACGGTTGTTACTCATTATGTGCTAGATAAAAACAGGAATTTGTGTCCTGAGAGACCGATCACAATTTTTTAAATGCTGTCAATGTCATCTTTAACCTAATCTCAAATTTACCCGTTCACACAGCAAAAATTTTGCAAATCATTGTTACTTGATTTTGAATGTGTATGCGAAAGCTTTGAAAGCAAGTGTACATCCCATGACCTACATTTTAAGAAAATCAAATTAGTAATCAACTGACTGTTGATATTTGTAACTTGGGTTGCAGATTTTACTCTATCTTGAATTTGAAGATATTTGTAACTTGGGTTGCAGATTTTACTCTATCTTGAATTTGAATGAATTATAGTTGGAAAAGTATTTTTGATCTCGAGAGTGATACTCTTAAATGCGTTGCGAATTTCACCTTCCATGTAATCTCTGTTGGTTGCGGCTTGGAAATAGATAACTTCTTCCCATTAAGCGTAAGAGGAAAACCTCGTAGGTTTTCGGTCTGTTGAACGAAGAGAACAATCGATTGAGAAATTTCTTCTGATCCACTCGGATGCATTCGGTCTCCAAATACTTAAATACTGCTGCATCCTTCCATAATAATGTGATGTGCACCGTCATATTGGTACCGCAAGTACAAGTGTATCAAGTGCTTCATCCAGCAGTAGGGGTAAATAATTTCTTAAGATATTAAAATAACTTTCATATCTTTGCCGATTCCAGAAAATATATGAGAAACTATTGATTTTGGAAGTTAAATTGTACGTAGTATAGGTCCTCCGTAGTATAATAATTTGTATTATGCTGATTGATTACACTGTTGTACGTAGAGTTTGACTCACAGAGAAAAAAATATTTAGAAAATTTGGATTTTTATTCATGTTTCCATCACAATTTGACAATAATCCATTGGGTTATCAAAATGCCCTGTAAATCTTGATGGCGCTCTATGTATAGCAGGAATGGAATTGGCGATTCCGTATAATGCGTTTTCCTAAACTCTTACTTACATCAGTGGCGTCTAATAAATTTTCTTCATTCAAAATGGGACTATTTGCGGTGGATTTTTTCGGGTAATAAACTGTTTCAGCGCCTTTAAAATTGTGTCATCAAAATCTTTAAGGAGTTAACGCTTGGCTGCCATAAGTGCGACTAACGCTCATGATAAACTCTCGTAGCTAATTCACAATTTTTGTCAGTGTCTCTCAAAATATAAATCGTTTAATCATCTCAAAACTTGCACATATTTTGTACAGGGACTAAAAGAAGTAATCACATTGTAGGTCCTAAGAAGTTGGAATGAGCATTTAAAATAAGACCCGGAAAATCCAATATGTACTCCCTAACCATCAGTAGAGAGAAACACCACAACAGCATGTTACCAAATATTTGATCAGTACCACAGATATTTCAAAATGTCAAGACTAAGGAGGCACCATCGTCGGCTAACTCAGTGAAGATGAGTGGGCTCTAAATAAAATACCGAACTTAATTTTAATTATTAAAGGCGCCGATAGATTTTTGATTATGACCACGACGCCCAGATAGTGTCGAGAACTCAGAAAGTCAAGGAAGGTAATTTAATACCTTTTAATTCTGAAAGAAAGTCACACAAAACAGGTCGCAGCAACGAAATCAGACAAGTAATAATGGTAGCAGTATATAATAACCAATCGGTGATAATTGCATGTAATAGCCAGTATCGTGTATACCTATAAATATTAATAAAATAAGTCGGGGCACCCCCAAATGACACATAATGCTAAAACAGCCTGTTAGTATAAAATTATCGCAGCTAACAGCAGACTTACTTTAACTTAGAGAAACAAAAGTAAACCTACTGCTTGCAAGTTGAAGATCAGAACAGCCGAGGTTGTGTAGTACTGAAATTAAACAGAGCTAACATTCGAGGGTTTTTGAGGGATTTCAGTCGGAGATGTTGGAGCAATTAGCACAGTAATAATTAAAAATACACTAAACGGTCTGCACTAACTTAGCTCTCGGCCGACGAATGCTTCACACATGGAAATTGGGTCAAGGCGGCTCACTTTGTAAAATTGGCCCATGAACCACGAGCTTGTTAATAGCCCATCTAGAAAGAACGCTATTCCTGAAATCGGCGACAACGTGGAGCTACAGCGAAGGTCCGGAAGTGCAGACAAAATCGCCTAAACATTCCGCTAAACAAGAGTTGCTGTGAGACAACACGTCATCAGAATAATGTTGCTCAAACCACGGGGTCAACTAAAGAAACTACACAAAGACTTCCTCGTATTGAGGGCTACGTTTGCTTTGTATGACGACAAGACTGCCCGCATGATCCGTCAAAAGACGAATAAAACAAATTACTATGATGACGTTCCGGGCCGCGAAGCCGTATAAGTAGCGTGGGACCGAATATTCTCCATGAAACCAAATTCAATGCCTCAAACAGGCTCCGGAAAGCGACCAACGATTTGATGAGGGAACAAAGGATACTCCGCGATGCGCACGTTCCTCCAATTACTACCAGAAAAACAAAACACAAATCACTAGAGGGCATTTCCAATATATAAAGGTTGCTCCAAACTTCAAAATGTATAGTAGATAGTAACTACTGGTATACAGGGTGTCCTGAAATTCGACTGACAAACTTGTGAGGATTGCAATAGACGCCGCATTTTAATGTTTTACGCAAAATATATTAGCTGCAAGTAAAAGCTAACAAAGCTAAAATACTTATGAGGGTTTTGAATTTCAACCCATTGCAGTCATACGTAAAAATAAAAAAAAAATGTTACAAATAAGTTTTGCTATTGGTAGAACACATTACACATTTTCATTGTAATATGTTTTTCCAATTTTCAGTAAAACGAAAAGAATCTAATTTTAAGCCTATCTTTAGGAGGATATAACTCGGCGGTTCATATGCAAACACTTTCTATTTCAACGTCCGGTATATTTCCACAAGTGTGTTGGTTAAATTACAGGGCATCCTGTATAACATACGGTAATGAAGACCATCATTCTGGTTAGCTAAAATTCAAACATGAGATAGCCCTTATTATTAACCCTTGCTAGATACCATCACTGTTCAAAATCGATGAACTGCGAAGTGTTCTCTATTTGTTTGACAACTTACTGAATAATTTCGCCCAGGGTCTCTGGTATAAATGGCGAGTGCAATCTAGCGAGAATGCATTTCGTATTCATGATTGATTTGCTCACTGACGGAGGTATTCACGCTTAGTGATGTAGGGGTTTATCACATACTGTGTGCGACATGCATTCGGGCTGTATAAAATATGAAGTTGCTTTCGCCGGTTTTCCTGCATGCAGCGAACATGTAGCGCAGTATTATTTGCTCCCAAAAGAAATTGTCTGTCAACAAAGTTTCACCATAGCTAATTGTTTGCGCTAGAGCTGCGTAGACACTTCCTATTAAACTCAAGTGCATATCATGATATTTTTAGTTCTCCTAAAGTTCATTTTCCCTGTTAATTACAGGTTTGGTTTGCTTTATACCATTGGCGTTGGATTACCGAGCAATTACGGTGTTGCATGCTCAAATCACACTGGGAATATTACTTACCTTAGGTGTTCGCAATTCAAACTTTATTAACCATGATTCTTCCTTTAAAGTATAAAATACGTTCATTAATACTAAGACTAGGATATCTAACCGTATCTACTATCAGATTTTTTTGTTCGTCAAAACACGCATTGAGTGTTAATAGCTCTCTAGTGTCGAAGTGTTTTCAAAATATTTAATTAAACCCTGATTTTTCTACTATATTATCAAGTTGGTAAAAGGTATTAAGTACATAATGTAGAGCTTCCTTAGCTGTGTTTATTTTATAGTAGAGCGAACGTAGCGTACGAGGCCGATAAAAATGACGAGTCAAATAAAGTCTGATTAGATCCGACGTATAACGTACAGGATTTTATTTCTCATTTCTCATATTTCAAATAGAAGTTGTTTAGTATTTAATTCTGTATCACAAGATAATATTTAATAAAATAATTTTTAAAAATTAAACGCAACCAATAACATAATTTTTTAAAATAGCATGTTGATCATTTGCCAGAGATTTCAATCTTTTCAATACTGAACATCTTTGATACACATATAGGTGTACATTTTTGAAGAAAGTCCGAAAATCTTAATGTCAAGTGGAAGTAAGATAGCTAGCGCCCCTACACATATTATGTGGATCTAATTTTATATGTATACGAATTTGAAATAGTATTCGAAACTAGTCATATCAAGCTTGAATTCGATTCTGACAAGTAGTCTTTGTAAGAAAAATACTTCGCGAGTGTTCAACTTCTTAAGGATGCATTTTGTACTAAGGCATGTTTGGCGCTATCCGCCTACTTTGATGAGAATTGTATTATCCTAGACGGTGTCCCATTTTTTTTAAACACTATATATAATATATACTTTCATCTTGTTATTTCTGATATAGAATTGTTGTTTTTTTCACAAACTGCATAAGACAGAGAAAGTTATGTCCTTACAATTGTAGCTGCTGTATTATACCGTATACGGCTTTTAACCTCATATTGCATTCAAGCCTATTTCCTTTTAATACTAGTTCTATGGACTTTTCAGAATAAAGCACGGGTTAAAGCGCTGGATGGAACGGCACCTCATATCTGCTGTCCGGCGAGCTAAGTCGATTTAGTGTTTAGTTCGTAGTTCATGCTCCTGCGAGCCTCATCTATTTCACCACAAAGCATCTCATAGAAGGGATGCAGCACCTTCTCGTGAATCCTGATTGCCATGGTTGAGTTTGGGTATTAGCTGTAATTTACAACAGCTTATATTTGATTTGGGTTGTGGGTAAAAATAGTAGTAAGGGAAGTTTTCTTAGTCAGCGATAATATAGCAATTGTATATTGAAGCATTGCTGGTGTTTATCCTTGTGCACTTATTTTATCGGAGGCCTCTCGACAGACACGCATCGCAGATCAAGCCAGGTATTAGCTTTTTGCAAGCACCCACTGGCTGGTTATCAATTAGGATAACTTTTTTCGATGTTTGGTTCCTGCTACTGAGCTTCACTCTATTTGCAGCCCTGCCTGCTGTTTGAACCGCGCAATTTTATGTTGAATGTTTTTTTCGCCATTTACCTTTAACTAATTATTTCCTTGCTTAAGACTACAACATGGCTTTTTGACTTCAATATTCAACTTTGTTAGTTATCTTCGTTTGCCTAACGTAGCTTTTGTACGAGGTACACGGTGAGTTTTATTTAGACTGTAAATTGGACTGTTTTATTCATGTCATGGTTAATGACTGGCGGTGCTCTTTTGTAACTTGCTTTTATTTTATATCATTACTAACCTTAAGAACCGTCGCCTTGTCCTTAACCATGATAACGATTCGCCGAGAGTTTTGAGCTAGTCCGAGTTGTGATTGCCCTTTGTTGAAGGGCAGTAGTATGCTACCCACCACTAATTGGATTAAGTGTTCAATTAAATTAATCGAGGCTCGATTAAATTAATCGGTTGATTGACAGGTGCTCCAATTAAACCGCGGATTGATCTAATTAATTTCGCGGATTGATCTAATTAATCACATATGAAGTTTGATATGTAATTTACATATGTGCTACTGATTAAATTACGCATTAGATTTTTTAATTTGCTTCTGGAATTACACGGCGGCCATCTTGGATTTCTGGCGGGAATATTTGAAATTTGAATTTTTTCCGATTTTTTTTCTAAGTTCAATTTTTTGAATTTAAACTTCCCGGGTGTCGGACATCTTGGTGGGCGCGCCCTTCTCACGGCTGTCGTTTTTAATTTTGCGCACCTCTAGCGTATTTTCAAATTTGCTAATTTAGCGCCCATTTTTGAATTTGATTACTCGCCTCGTTGACATCTGTCTCTCTCGCTGTTGTACTCTCTCGCTCGAATTTATTTAATTTAAAAAAGCTGCTCGTCACGGCTGCTGGTCGGATTTGAACCGACGAGTTTTGCATTTGTAGGCCGAGGTCTTAACCAACTGGGCTATCGAAGCGATCGAGGTTTTAAGGAATTAAACATGGTCACTACTTCAACACTTGCGTGCAGTTTCGGTGCCCTGTTTAACTAATGAATTTCAAATTTACATCGCTGTTTATGAACATAGATATTTTTTTTTAAATTATTCTCACTTTTACTAGAACAATTACATTTCGTCCCTCGAAGAAATTTCAGAGAGGCCAATTTAATACCGTTTAATAGATGTTTTACATAGTTTAATTTCGTTCTGGCATATTGCCTGATTTAATTATGTATTGTTATCAGTCGATAGGCCTTTAAAATAAATATTTGTTGATATCTGTATCGATTTTCATTCAATTACAACAGAACATTCCGTGCTTGTGAGCCGTTACGCTTAAGTTTAGTCGTGTTAATATTTTTAATTAACTCATCGGCGTGTTTATGTATCAATAACTTGTTTTATGTAATTACAATTGGGGCATTTTATATTAGAATTTAAATAAACGATAATATTACGCGGCGTCTTTATGCAGGAGTCGTTTGAATTTTGTAAATGTCTTTTAGCACGAATCGATTCCTGGAAAAACATACTGCATCGTGTAACTGTATTCGCTAATTATTCAAAATGTTTTATTGAGTATGAAAAGGTCTCATAATTTTGATCGCTGTTGGTGTAAAATGCCTGTCAAAACCTGTCTGGAAAACGCAACGGTTTTTGCAAAGCATGTTGTGACGAACAGCGATGAGTGGAATTTTTAAAATATTGCCCATCGAACAGCGGAATAATTCTAGAACGAATCGAAGTTTTTATTTGTATAAAATGGCGGTCCGAACACGACGCTGCACAAAACCTGGATTTATCGAAATTTTAAAATAATATAGCTCTGTAATTTTAAAAACAATATAAAGTTACATTTTTTAATGTCTCCTTTGTAGCTGTTTGATTTTTGTGTGTTGTTAATATGCGTACAATTTCTAAACAAGGCCTCGATCTGATATTTCACGTCAAAAATTACAGTAAATGTTCAAAGACAGAAATAAATAATTTATAAGATGCTAGACTATTATAGCTTTCTCTTTCAAAGTTTTGACGTCATTGCATTGCGGGCTGTAAATTATCCGAGTCTTATTGTATAAGAATGGTTGTCCCCCATAAATTTGAATAAAAACAGACAATTTCGTTGAAAAAAAATAGCTTTTCAATATCGTTTGCAAATAAGACAAGGGATACTTGTAAAAATATAAGTCAAACCATTTTTTCTTGTAAAAAATTTACGAAAAGACGTAAGTGTTGGCGACAAATGAAAATAAATTTGAATAAAAACACGCAAAAATTACGAAAAGACGTATGTGTTGGCGACAAATTAAAATAAATTTGAATAAAAACGCACAATTTCGTTGAAAATCTTTACAAAGCGACTTTATAGTACCGAAAAAATGATGTAAAAAAGTTTTAAGAGTTATTTCTAAGCATAATTTTGCAAACGTTTAACAAATAAACCGTAATTTTTTAAAGTACATCACACAATTATGAAATCGTAGTTCAATTTATATAAATTTTCGATACTTTGTATGTGAAAAATAGCTTCAATTACTAATATATGAATAAAATCATGCAATTTCCAAAGCATTTCGTTTAAAATTTTAGAAAATCGACAGCATCTCCCATGAAAATTTATAAAAATCGGCATCTTGTCACATTAAATTCTGCAAAAACGACAAAAAACAATATTTTTATACAACTTTCACTGAAAAATAGTAAAATTTTACGAAAATACGTCTGTGTTAACGACAAATGAAAATAAATTTAAATAGAAACACGCAAAAATTACGAAAAGACGTATGTGTTGACCCCCAAAGTAAATAATTTTGCAAATGTTTTACACTTTTTATAAAATGCACCGCTCAAAATTAAAAGAAATAGCAATTTCATTGAAAAAATCTACTACCACAATCATTTCGATAAACAAAATTCAAAAAATCTTATACTTTTGACGGAAATATATGTATGTTGACCACAAATTAACATAATTTTTAAATAAAAACGCGCAATTCGTTGAAAAAAATATTCTGACACCACCAAAACACGCAATTTCATTGAAAAATATATATATGTTTTATAAAATGCACCGCTCAAAATTAAAAGAAATAGCAATTTCATTGAAAAAATCTACTACCACAATCATTTCGATAAACAAAATTCATAAAATCTTATACTTTTGACGGAAATATATGTATGTTGACCACAAATTAACATAATTTTTAAATAAAAACGCGCAATTCGTTGAAAAAAATATTGTGACACCACCAAAACACGCAATTTCATTGAAAAATATATATACGTTGTCCACAAATTAACATAAATTTGAATAAAAACACGTAATTTTGTTGAAAAAATGTTCTGGCCCCGTCATTTCACTTAAAATTTTACAAAACTGCCATCATAACACTTGAAATTATACAAAATATATGTATGTTGATCACAAATTAACATAAACCTGAATAAAACACACAATTTCGTTGAAAAATTTGCAAATGTTTTACACTTTTTTATAAAATGTATCGCACAAAATTAAAAGAAATCACAATTTTCTAAATTATATCACGCTATTATGAAATCGTAGATTGATTTTTTGAAATTTTACACTTTGTAACTGTAAAATAACTGCAAATACTAATATTTTAGCTTTAGACTTTGTAATTATTGCAGATTCGAGAAAAAAAACAAAGCAGAGTAGAAATAAAAAACACAAACACTTTGTAATAAACAAATATATTGTTCTTATTTCGTATAATACTTAATAATATAAATATAAATGTACATCAGAATGTCTTATTTCTAAAAATTCGCTAGCAATTTACAAAACTGTAGTTTGAGGTGCACGACATTTCAAATTAAAAAGACTGCAAGTAATAAAATCAGAATTTCATTGTGTAATTTTAAAGTTTAAGGCGCTCCCAGTCCATAATTCCATTCGTATTTGATGTTGAGGACCTCTGCCTTATTGATGCAGCAAACTTTTCGAAATTACATTGTGCACCTTTCAAGTCGTTGATTATAACTACCATCAAATCATACATAGGCAATAAATTTGACAGCGTGTCATACGTCACGTAAAGTGTAAATTTGCTGACGGGGTCCTTTGGAATAATCCTGCAAGTGTCGCTGGTCACATGTTCCACTGTATGTTCACTTAAATCACATTTAAAAGATCCTTGTTTCGCCATCACAAACATGTCCGGTAGAGCCTCCAGAAAAACAATAAACGCATCCGCCGTGAATGAAACACCTAATCCGTCGGTATTCAGAATTCTTGCCACAGGTGAAAAGTTTTTATAAGAATCCAGGCCTAAATGAACAACTTTGCTAGAACTAATGTTTAGATGCATACAAAAATCACACAATAACCGTTTCTCATGGAAGATATGTTTGTTCTCGGTCGGGGTGTCCGTTGTTACGTCACAGCTATGCATACCTGTTTGATCAGGCGACGGGCCCCGGGTCTCTTCGTCAACAACCTCTATCTGTGGTGGTAGTAGTGTTGTCCGATGTTGGGTTTTATTTGAAAATTGCGTTTTATTACTTGGCTTTGTCCTTTTTTTACATGATTCTGCAATTGTATTGTTTAGAGGCATACAAAAATTACACAATGTCCGCTTCTTCTCACGACGGAGCTGGTTGTCCTCGGGCGGGGTGTCCGTTATTACGTCACAGTGCTGCATGGGCTCCTGCACGACCAACCTCAAATCTTCGCTATGTCCGGTTAGCTGTGACGATGGTCCCAGGGTTTCTTCGTCACCAACTATTATCTGCGGTGAAGCTAGCGCTTCCCGGTGTTGGCTTTTATTTGAAAACTGCATCTTCTTACTTAGTTTTGTCTTTTTCTTACTTGATTCTACAATTGATGTCCTGCTGTAAGGTACGGCTGCATCCTGACAGTTATTAATTCGTCTGGGAGCCATCTTCAGATGCACCAGGTAACAGAGCACAATCACTTAAAACGAGTAGTGCGGTATCGGCTTGGACATCTGGTTTTACAAATTTTAAAATAAAAGAGGTGGGACCATTGCGTGCGCCTCATAGCAGACAGGTTGACTCTTGTAAAATTTCAGCGATGACGAATCACGACAAATATTAATAAAACGTCAACTGATGGTCAAGTCCTTCAATAAATATATATCAAACCGGTTTCGAAAATTGCTGGATTCGATTCCCGTACCTGTCATATTTTTTATATATTTATTATGAAAGTCTTGATTTTAAGCTAGTTTATTCACGACGGCTCTACCAGAACAAACGACTGAGCTCCTTTTCGACTAAAATGGACAAAGAGCGGAAGATGTTGATTGTATCGCCGGAATTTGTCCAACGTCTTAAGTCTGGCGATGATGCGGAGAAAAATATATTATCACAGCTTGATGACGAAATGCAAAAAGTTTTAAAGTCCAAATTAACTGATCACGATAAATGGATCCAGTACAATCAAGTGTTACAACGATTCCTTCATTTCACAAACCAGGCGCGGCAGCCAATCAAAATACCTATTGAAACAACCAGTGACAGCCTATCAAATGCCGTTATTTTATCTACACTTCCCAAAACTTTTAAGAAAAAAGCTGAAGTGTTCCTACGCATTTTGAGTACCTCAAGCGATGTGAGCTGGGATCACAAGGGTACCGTTACTATAAAGGGTGAAATTTTACCGGCGTCTAACATAGTCGATTTAATTCACGACACTCTGCGGCCTCTAAAAACTATTAATCCACCCGGACGCCTACAGTTTGCTGATTACATCAAAGACCTTAACGTTGCTAATGTGCTGCTAGCTAAACCTAAACAGCAAAAGAAGCCAACCCCGACTGGTACTACAAGAAAAACCGAAATGGAAACTGATAACTGCGAGTCCGATTTAGAATATAAATTAAAAACACCAGCTACTCATCCAAGTCCACATCAAAAAGGTTCAGTCAGAAGAACACCGATAAGGAAACGCCTCCAAAAAAGGGCCGTTAGAAAAATGCCTCTAAGGCAGATGTCATCAACATCAAATACGAATGGAATTATGGACTGGGAGCGCCTTAAACTTTAAAATTACACAATGAAATTCTGATTTTATTACTTGCAGTCTTTTTAATTTGAAATGTCGTGCACCTCAAACTACAGTTTTGTAAATTGCTAGCGAATTTTTAGAAATAAGACATTCTGATGTACATTTATATTTATATTATTAAGTATTATACGAAATAAGAACAATATATTTGTTTATTACAAAGTGTTTGTGTTTTTTATTTCTACTCTGCTTTGTTTTTTTTTCTCGAATCTGCAATAATTACAAAGTCTAAAGCTAAAATATTAGTATTTGCAGTTATTTTACAGTTACAAAGTGTAAAATTTCAAAAAATCAATCTACGATTTCATAATAGCGTGATATAATTTAGAAAATTGTGATTTCTTTTAATTTTGTGCGATACATTTTATAAAAAAGTGTAAAACATTTGCAAATTTTTCAACGAAATTGTGTGTTTTATTCAGGTTTATGTTAATTTGTGATCAACATACATATATTTTGTATAATTTCAAGTGTTATGATGGCAGTTTTGTAAAATTTTAAGTGAAATGACGGGGCCAGAACATTTTTTCAACAAAATTACGTGTTTTTATTCAAATTTATGTTAATTTGTGGACAACATATATATATTTTTCAATGAAATTGCGTGTTTTGGTGGTGTCAGAATATTTTTTTCAACTAATTGCGCGTTTTTATTTAAAAATTATGTTAATTTGTGGTCAACATACATATATTTCCGTCAAAAGTATAAGATTTTTTGAATTTTGTTTATCGAAATGATTGTGGTAGTAGATTTTTTCAATGAAATTGCTATTTCTTTTAATTTTGAGCGGTGCATTTTATAAAACATATATATATTTTTCAATGAAATTGCGTGTTTTGGTGGTGTCAGAATATTTTTTTCAACGAATTGCGCGTTTTTATTTAAAAATTATGTTAATTTGTGGTCAACATACATATATTTCCGTCAAAAGTATAAGATTTTTTGAATTTTGTTTATCGAAATGATTGTGGTAGTAGATTTTTTCAATGAAATTGCTATTTATTTTAATTTTGAGCGGTGCATTTTATAAAACATATATATATTTTTCAATGAAATTGCGTGTTTTGGTGGTGTCAGAATATTTTTTTCAACGAATTGCGCGTTTTTATTTAAAAATTATGTTAATTTGTGGTTAACATACATATATTTCCGTCAAAAGTATAAGATTTTTTGAATTTTGTTTATCGAAATGATTGTGGTAGTAGATTTTTTCAATGAAATTGCTATTTCTTTTAATTTTGAGCGGTGCATTTTATAAAAAGTGTAAAACATTTGCAAAATTATTTACTTTGGGGGTCAACACATACGTCTTTTCGTAATTTTTGCGTGTTTCTATTTAAATTTATTTTCATTTGTCGTTAACACAGACGTATTTTCGTAAAATTTTACTATTTTTCAGTGAAAGTTGTATAAAAATATTGTTTTTTGTCGTTTTTGCAGAATTTAATGTGACAAGATGCCGATTTTTATAAATTTTCATGGGAGATGCTGTCGATTTTCTAAAATTTTAAACGAAATGCTTTGGAAATTGCATGATTTTATTCATATATTAGTAATTGAAGCTATTTTTCACATACAAAGTATCGAAAATTTATATAAATTGAACTACGATTTCATAATTGTGTGATGTACTTTAAAAAATTACAGTTTATTTGTTAAACGTTTGCAAAATTATGCTTAGAAATAACTCTTAAAACTTTTTTACATAATTTTTTCGGTACTATAAAGTCGCTTTGTAAAGATTTTCAACGAAATTGTGCGTTTTTATTCAAATTTATTTTAATTTGTCGCCAACACATACGTCTTTTCGTAATTTTTGCGTGTTTTTATTCAAATTTATTTTCATTTGTCGCCAACACTTACGTCTTTTCGTAAATTTTTTACAAGAAAAAATGGTTTGACTTATATTTTTACAAGTATCCCTTGTCTTATTTGCAAACGATATTGAAAAGCTATTTTTTTTCAACGAAATTGTCTGTTTTTATTCAAATTTATGGGGGACAACCATTCTTATACAATAAGACTCGGATAATTTACAGCCCGCAATGCAATGACGTCAAAACTTTGAAAGAGAAAGCTATAATAGTCTAGCATCTTATAAATTATTTATTTCTGTCTTTGAACATTTACTGTAATTTTTGACGTGAAATATCAGATCGAGGCCTTGTTTAGAAATTGTACGCATATTAACAACACACAAAAATCAAACAGCTACAAAGGAGACATTAAAAAATGTAACTTTATATTGTTTTTAAAATTACAGAGCTATATTATTTTAAAATTTCGATAAATCCAGGTTTTGTGCAGCGTCGTGTTCGGACCGCCATTTTATACAAATAAAAACTTCGATTCGTTCTAGAATTATTCCGCTGTTCGATGGGCAATATTTTAAAAATTCCACTCATCGCTGTTCGTCACAACATGCTTTGCAAAAACCGTTGCGTTTTCCAGACAGGTTTTGACAGGCATTTTACACCAACAGCGATCAAAATTATGAGACCTTTTCATACTCAATAAAACATTTTGAATAATTAGCGAATACAGTTACACGATGCAGTATGTTTTTCCAGGAATCGATTCGTGCTAAAAGACATTTACAAAATTCAAACGACTCCTGCATAAAGACGCCGCGTAATATTATCGTTTATTTAAATTCTAATATAAAATGCCCCAATTGTAATTACATAAAACAAGTTATTGATACATAAACACGCCGATGAGTTAATTAAAAATATTAACACGACTAAACTTAAGCGTAACGGCTCACAAGCACGGAATGTTCTGTTGTAATTGAATGAAAATCGATACAGATATCAACAAATATTTATTTTAAAGGCCTATCGACTGATAACAATACATAATTAAATCAGGCAATATGCCAGAACGAAATTAAACTATGTAAAACATCTATTAAACGGTATTAAATTGGCCTCTCTGAAATTTCTTCGAGGGACGAAATGTAATTGTTCTAGTAAAAGTAAGAATAATTTAAAAAAATATCTATGTTCATAAACAGCGTTGTAAATTTGAAATTCATTAGTTAAACAGGGCACCGAAACTGCACGCAAGTGTTGAAGTAGTGACCATGTTTAATTCCTTTAACCTCGATCGCTTCGATAGCCCAGTTGGTTAAGGCTTCGTACTCGTAATGCTGCGACCGCTGGTTCGACTCCAGCCATGGGACATCGTAGGAAGCTTTTTTTAAATTCAAATATTTCCGCGAGTGAATGCACGAGAGAGACAACAGCTTCGAAGAGCGAAATAGATTTACCAGCTTGAATTTCAAATATTTCCGCGAAAATTCAAAATTAAAAACGACAGCCGTGAGAAGTGCGCGCGCACCAAGATGGCCGACGCCCGGGAAGTTTAAAATTCAAATAATGGAACTTAGAAAAAAAATCGGAAAAAATTCAAATTTCAAATATTCCCGCCAGAAATCCAAGATGGCCGCCGAAGTCCGACGCGTAATTCCAGAAGCAAATTAAAAAATCTAATGCGTAATTTAATCAGTAGCACATATGTAAATTACATATCAAACTTCATATGTGATTAATTAGATCAAACCGCGAAATTAATTAGATCAAACCGCGGAATTAATTAGGTCAAACCGCGAGATTAATTGGTAGGTGTCGCCCACTTCGCGGATTTAATTAGGTCAATTAATTTGATTGCTCCAGTTTTGGTGTCGCCCTACTACTATTATCATCTATAATTTTATTTGCATTATAATCTTCTCTTTTATGTGAAGGTATGAACTTTAAGGATTTATAATTAGGGTCTAAAAATAAAACCACATAATGTAACTTGTTTGGCACAATTTGTTATTTAATGAATTTAAAAGTTGCTGCACCTTGCAGTTTTTTATTCGTTACTAAATATTTAACGTGAAATTAACGTGAAATGTGAATCACGCCTTGGAAATTTTCTCTCACGTTCACTCACGTTCACGTCACGATTTTCAAATATTAGTCACGTTCACGACGTGACACGCCGTGACACGACGTGACACGACTGTTTTCACGTCACGCGCCCATCCCTACCCATTACTGCATCAAAGCCAGTGGCGTAACTATGGGGGTGATATGGGTGTCGGAACACCCCCAGAGGCTTCAGGAATAACTAAAATTCGTCTTAAATAAAAAAATCTAAAATTACATTTTAGGTATAATAATTGAATATCAATTCTGACGTGATTGCTAAGTTCAAATTGCCAAAATGTACAAAATCTTCCATATAAGACAGCAATGGATGCGCTAGCTACGTGCAATAAGAACATGTTTTCAACCATATTCAAGTTGCTACAAATTCTTGCAACGATTCCTGTGTCAACTGCAACAGCTGAAAGATCATTCTCCACATTAAAAATAATTAAGACTTACCTCCGAAATACAACATCGCAATATAGGCTGAAGGGATTGGCAATGCTCTCGATTCACAGATAACTGCAGGTGAACGTAGATGAAATTATAAACGAGCTAGCAAAAAAAGCCAAGAGAACTTGAATTACTGCTATAAGTTGTATTGCAATTGTAATGATTTTATTGGTTATAAATAAACAGTATAGTTGCTTTCATTTCTAAAGGACTTGCAGTAGGCCGTGATTTAACTAATTGTCTACAGTCAAAATATCATTTAACATTTTCATAGGTTATAGAGTTATTGCAAGGACATGCATTATCTTTGAATTTTGTTTTGCAAGCAAGCTGTAATATAACTCTTTCTCGCGGTGTTATTACAATTAATATCAAACCCGAAAGTGTAAGTCAAATTGTAATAGCTCTCTTTTTGGAGCACTATTACATATCAAATTAAATATACCCTTTTTATAATTATCAAAAAGAAGCACTATCAGGTATAGCTCACTTATGTAAGTACCCTACTTCTTAGTAGACTAGTAATTGACGTATCTCATAAATCAATTTGACACTTAAAATTATGTCAAGCGATTATTTTTTTGAAACCTCGACTACTCAGTTTTACAAGCAATGGGACTCATCAATCCCAGCTGAATGGGCTAATCTTCAACTAACAACTTTATCTTGCAGTTAAAGACTGAATTACTTTTAAAATATAATAACTATTAGACTTTATGAATCAAATACACGTTTCAGGTACTTCAGTTTGTTAGTAGCACATTGAAGTTTGATCTGACATAACAAAATAAAATACAAATTGTCAAAACCAGTTTAATCGAATATTAAATATGTCCAAACTTGATTTATATGAAAATTCTAAAAATAATCTAATTCCAAGAAGTAAATTTCAAAATAGAATTGTCGAAAAACGCCGAGTACTCGAATCACTATTAATTTTAGAAAAATAATTCTAAATTAATTTCTAAATACAATTACAATTATCTTAATGATTTGCCGCACCAAACTTGCTCTATAACTTCTTAATATTTCGAAAGAAATGGGCACTAACCTTCTGATTGTCTCTCTTGTACCTGAATGCTCTACCTCAGCTTCTAACTGGATAAATTCTAGTCAGAAAACACCTGCCTGCGTTGTTCCCGGCCAAATCAAAGCTCGTTGTAGTTCTTTGAAAACTCTATTATGTGGATAGACAGTTCAACAGCATACCATAACAGTGGCTTTCACTAGTTTTACTGGCTTCGTAGTAATATACCACGTTAAATGGAATCAAATAGTTTTGAATTTTATATTTGTATAATATTTGTGACTTAAAGTCAAATTTGATCGTAGAGAATACTATATTGCTACTACGTATCAAATCATCAATTATTATTATGTTTCACAATTAATGGGAATTTAACCCTTAACGTGACAATTTCTCGTAGATTATCAATTCACGTTATTTTAGTACTACTAAATACAAACAACCCTCTGTCTGGTTACCCTTACAACCCCACTAGTTAAAACATACAACTGGTACATCATATGATATACATTAGATAGCTGGATATTATTTAAATTAAATGCATCATTCGTACGGTATGCTGCATTACAAAGCTAAGTTGTTATTTATTTAGCAAATAATTATTTCTGACTTCTTTTGTTTAATAAGCAAATAATCAGCAAAAAATAAATTCTTAAATGTAACTAGGTGGTCTATACTGCCAAGAAGTTAAATCAAGTCCTGTAGAAATAAAATCAACTATACTTTATGGTACACTTATTTTTTTTAAATTCTTATTGTAAGGTTGATCACATGATCACTCTCCCAGAACACCCCCTAGAGCAAAATCTTAGTTACGCCACTGATCAAAGCTACTTCTCAAGATTAATTCGAAGATGTGATGTCGACATAGAAGAGATTTGTACAAGCATCTCTTATTCGGCCGATGTTGCTTGCAGTTGTATGGCAACACAGCGCCTGTATATTTTCTTGTATGTCCTATTTCCCACTGTTTGGTAAACTAGAGCTTGATCTTCTTCTGTAGATGCTGGAATTTCAGGTAACCTACTAATAGTTCTCTGCGGCGAAAAGTAACAATTATGGATAGTCTATCAACCTTTTTGACGCCAGATAAAGCTGGAACGCCAAGACGGTGCAATCCCCTAGTTTAGTTTTTTATTTAATTTCGGCTGGCATAAAAGCTCCTGCAGCAGAATTTTAGCCGCTAATTTTACATCTATCTAAAGCTTGAGACAGACTTTGAGTTAAAAAATCTTGCGCACCTCTCGTACCAGAAGTACTTGGTCCACTCACTCTTATTTTATCCCTTGAGCATGATCCTTTATCTTCACCTGTATCATTTACTAAAGAAAATAATCGCAAAACTTTAGAAAAGAAAATTACACTTATAAAAATCGCCCAACAAGAAGATAAGCAGTACTCCAGAAATCATAATCTAATCATTGACGGCATAGTACCTGGTGCAGCGAATGAAAAGGTACTGGAGACTGTTACTACAGTAGGTAGCGCCATGGAAATTCAAGTAACAGCGAAGGATATCCAGCCTGCTCATCGTTTAGTGACCAAAAATGGCAAAAAATCTTTTTTCGACGACTGACATCGAAAGTAGATTTTTCTCACTGTCATTTGACAACAGAAAGTTGACATTTGCCGCTGAGCGTGCGTTTTCATCTTTTTGGCGTTCGCCGAGCGTTTTGGGTTTCCGCGTAAACAAAATAGGTAGCCACGTCCGAATGTTTCCTTGACAACTCCCGTCATTTGTGGAAATAATCGCGTCACATGTCATATAGACTGCGCGAGTAATGTTGACTTGATTGTCAATTAATTTTTGCGATAAAATGAAATTTGATATTTTCCTTTAATAATATGCTCAGTCGTCGAAAAAATAGTATGTATGTTTCGAGCTAAAAGTGTGCTTGCCGCTTTTGCATGATTGCTGGTTTCGACTTCGTCTCAACCAGCAATATTCATGCGCAAGCGGCAAGAATGCACTTTCAGCTCTTAACATACAATATACTATAATAGTGCAGTTTGAAAACAGGCAAGTGCACCACCAGTTTCTCCAAAAAGCCAAATCTGGGCGTCTGACAACCGCGGTAATTAGTTCAACTTTAATACCGAAACCCATTTTTGTAAATGAACATAATGACCGTTTAGTATAAAAATCGTATGTACGAATCAAAAAGAAAGACTGTAAATAACCTAAAATTCTAGAAATATGCGTGGTTTAAAAACTCGAACCTTTTTGCTATCAAAAATGATAACTCTCCGTGTCTGAGAATTACATGTTTGGATGATATTGCATAGGCTAGAGAATCTAAATACGTAGTAGTTGAAGTTCAAGGTTTATTAAATAAGGCCTACAATGTTTTTCCATCGTGGTTCCACCTTTGCAATAGATACAGCCTATTTGAAAGCGTCCTCCATATAAGGATATGTCATGTTAAAATTCCAAATGTGTGTAGGCCATGGAATAGAGAGTCATAGAGCTACATCAGCTTCAAAATTCTGAAGGATAAACACCATCGTAGGCGGTATCGTTCCAGAAGCCCCATGTTAAATATGTTTGGCTCACATACTAAATCATAAATCCAATTATCTTTTGCTTCTAGACGAATATAAAAGATAAATGAAATAAAATGTAGAGAAGCTTAGGCAAACCCGTTCTGATCCTTTTATGGTGTTTGAAATTAAGCTGTATATGTAGATAATAAAAATTATAATTCTTATCAATTCGAATATTTGGAATTCCATACCCCATAGTGGAAAATTGCCGTATTTGCTGAAGTACAGATACGAAGGATAGTGCATATGTGCTAATCTCACTGTAGTATTGAGCCAAATTGGGCAGCTTTTTACGAAAGAAATTTTGTAGTTTACCTTCCAAACATACATTCAAAACAACATGATCCGTACCGTTACTATCACCAATAGGATTATTGTACGGAAAATACTCACATGAGTTTGGTATTGGCATATAAAGTTAAGAAGCACTACAACGTTAAAAACATAAATTCCTTTGAGGACAGCGAACAAAACATCGAGATTTCCTGTGATAACAATTATGAATTTTGCCCTAGGATTCCAATGTACAGTTTTGGTTAACGTTTTCAAGACGCTTGTGTGTTGATTTTCAGTGAGAGTTAATACATAGGCATTGGCTTTACAAAGATAGAAAACGAGTAATGTTTAAGTGTATTTCGTTTGTATTATAATATATCCTAAATTGAAATGCAATTCCTACAGGTTTTCCTACTTCTACATCATGGATGTGTTGTGATTCTAATATGATAGGTTTGGAAATGTTTCGTCCAGAAAATTTCTCCAGGCGCCTCTATCTTGGGTCATGCGTAAAACATGTTCCCAGGGTTCCTGGAGACCCTTTCGCGTTATGTCAATCCAGCGTTGGGGAGATCATCCTCGTCTTCCTTTTCCATCTGGCTTTTCTTGTAGTATGTTTTTTTCCATGTTCTCTCTTCTGGAGATGTGGCCAAAGAATTTGAGGGCTTTCTTAGAAACAAGTGAAGAAAGGCGAAGTTGGGGCTAAAGGGGTTTTCCATTAGGTTAAAAATAGTGTGACGTCTGTCAGTTTCACATACTTATGCAAAATGCATTAATGCATCCTTCCAATGCCGTGGAGTACACATTCAGCATAATTAGTTCAACATGTATTAATGAAGATAACATAATCACAACAATAAAGTGCTTGCAATTTTCATTTCGGGTACAGTTTAGTTTGACCACTTTCTAATTCCATATATAGTATATCTGATAAATTGTGCTATAAAACATACTTCTTGTACACTGCAATGACAACAAATACTGGGTATTTATTGGAAGTAATGTGTAGTAAACCATTAATAAAAAGAAATAATTAACGCTTGTCAGGCACAAGGTTTACAAGGTTGCACTAAATATAAGTTCTACTTAATTCAGTTTGATGTATTATTGTTACTGTTTGCGTTCAGAATGCAAACATATTTATTCCCAAATGTATGATCCACCAATAGTTAGATTGTTGTTGAGTATTTTATGTCAATAGGAGAGCAGTAGTAAATATTTAATATTCTATATCATAATTCGTTTGTTAATAGTCAGAAATATAATTACCATTAGATAAAAATTAGCATTCCAGAGCAAAACCTATTTTTTTCTAGGGTTGATATACATTTTAAATATTACTGATTATTAAAATTCTCTCTATTATTTAAATTTTTGTAGTTCTGCTTCAAAATTACAGGTATTCACAGCTCCACCATTAACAATAGACAATAAGTATGAAACCGAATAATAACTCTTAACCTTGTCAAAATACCAACATAAAATTCGGAAAAACTGTGTACCTAACCTGCTCTTACAATTATTCCAATTTTGGCTTTTAAATATCATTTTTAAAGAAGACTCGCCTTAAGAACATAAAAATTTAAAAAAAGATGTGTGTAGCCAGCTGTGTAAAATATTTTCTTAAAGGCTGAAACATTTCAAAATAATGCACATGAGCTAGTTTTGATTTCAATCTACAGCGCTGCTTGTCACTTGTAAAGAACTATCACCACTTAAACAATGCACAAACAAAAGCCAATTTGCAATAAGGTTGACTGCAAACTTGTACAGTAAGTGAATTGCGTTCACGAGACTTGTAAACGCTTGTTTGCTCCACTTTTTACTTGTCTTGGTTGCAAGGCACTTTTTATGCCGATTTCAATTATTTCCCCTCAAGGTAATTTGCACAGTGCACTTAGGAGTCGCAGGCAAGTCCGCCCTCAATCTTGTCCGGCTTGCGACTAACGTTGAACTTGAAAACGCTAACGAAAGATGCTTCAAAGTTGAAATCTCCCTTCGTGACGCTGACTGGATTGGCGTTCGTTCTTGCTGCCCTCACGAATTTTATTTCGCATTTTTTTTTTACTATACCGCGTTTCAGTTGATAGCTGCAATTATGGTGTAAGCGTTTTATTTTTATCTTATAGTATCAGTGGACACCTGGTCGTGTGACTTCTAGATCTTCTTAGAATTACCATTCTAGTCTCATTCATTGGTTATACATATCCAGTCCATTTAAATAGCTGCAGTTTAATGTTAGTGGCGGCATTGGTACGATCTTTGCGTCATTCGAAAAGATTGAGTCGTAAATTGTTTCCAACATTTGGTACAACTCGGCATGTACGTTTACTAATTATTGACAAGCTGAATACTTATAGGTTTGAAATCAATGATTGCATTCTCTGCGTCGTTGCTTACTATGAAAGCTACTTCAACTTCGTTGTCACCCGTTTTTTTTCCTACAGGGTTGCGTAAGTTTTGGTGTCCATCACACCTTTGCCTGACCACCTAGTTTCATAATTGCGGTGACTTGCATTGTACTTTTTTAGTATTGGTAGTAGTTATTTGATTGACCCGGTTTTATTTAGGGTTCGCACTTTCCACTTGCGTGAAAGGGAGAAAGGCCCCTAGGGGTAGTCATTCCGTTACCCAACTCTTTTTAGTAGCTCCTTACAACAAGCAGTGGTTACTGTGAGCCTGTTCTTTAAGTTCATATTGCTGTATGGGTGCTGAGGATTGGATTCCGGTATAGTACAGTCAATTCATTTTTTTAAATATATTTATTAATTGAGATTTAAGACGTTTACATTGTTAAATTATTATTGCCTATCGTAATTCTGGAATTAACTAAACCTCTGTTCAAAAAATTGACAGTCCGCCTTCGTGGAATAGAATATTACGGATTGACTACTATGGCGATTCCATGGTTGGGGGAAGGGGAGTTAAAATGCAATTTTTTTAATAAATAAATAATTCCGAAGCTAAAACATCGATGTTCCAAGAAGCCTGACATGTGTATAGAATTGCAGAATTACAACATTGATAGTTCCGGAATACGGAAAAATCTTTCTATTATCTTTGTAACTCCAAACTCCATAGCTGAGCAATAAGAAGGTGTCTCTTGTCAATGCTTAAGAAAAATCAACTGTCTCTCACACTTCAGCTGTCTACGGTGACACTTTGTAGAAAGAAACACATGGCAAATACTAAGTTGAATATTCATCTCAAAAACTGTATCTTTAAAATCGTGTGCTCTATCTGTGCATTACTTTCCATATCATAAGCTCCAGCATGAATAGCACAAAGGATAAGGCAGACCCAAATATTAGAAAAATAAAGATATGACGTAACTCGTAAAATCGTAATACCTCAGTAGTTCGTATTTGTTGATTTCTAATATGGGACATTGTAGTAACGGTATCTGACTTCTTATAAATATATTCTACAAAGCCTGTAAATTTTATCTGAAATAACAGTTGATTGAGTCGCTCGTACATAGGAAATCCCCTCGAACAAACAAGAGACACATAAACGATGTTAATGCTACTGTCAAAAACATACACTCGCGATCTACCATTTGAATCTATATAATAACGATTAATTGACTGTTGCAATGGTCGATTGGGCCTTACAGTTGCAAAATCACCCTCAAAAGCAGTTCTGTTGGTACACCCATTTGTGAAAGCACAAATACCTGTGTAATGAGTACTAAAATAGATGTCATCTTGGTAAACGGAACTCGAAAAAACTTTGTGCATATTTTCTACAAAGCCAAACTTCATTTTGGAGTCGATCAGTTCTTGCACTGTTGAGACTTGCTTTTTGTATGTATCAAAATTCAATGCAGCAACAAGTTGACTTTGGAAAACCAACGCGAATACCCATCCAAGGAGTACTGATGCAGTGAAAGCTATTTTTATTGCGGTTGCATGTGGTACGCTACCAGACTGGGTAAACAAGCAGCGTACACAGAATAAAAAGCAATTGGATAACTCTCGGTAACTGCTGCTATCAGAACACAAACCGGACAAGAAATACATGGCAGATGATGTAGCCAATAACACTGCAGCGATAAACCAAAGATTGTGTCGAAAGATACCTATGACGTTCTGCCATCGTGGTTCCACATCTGCAGTGGGTACAACCCATTTACTAGCGTCCTCCATGTAAGGATATGTAACGTCAAAATCCCAAATGTGTGTAGGCCATACAATAAAAAATCCTATAGCCACATCAGCTTCATAGTTCTGCAGGTCCCCATAAGCACTGTCGTAGACAGTATCGTTCCGGAATCCCCACCTTGAATATGTTCTGTTTACATACTGAATCTTAAATCCCATTATGTCTTGCATCTAGATCAATTTAACAAAATAAAATAAATAAGAATAAAGAAGCCTATATACATATGTTTTTTTTCTTTTATAATCTTTGAAATGAAGCTATTGATGTAGGTAATAATTAAAAAAGACAACACTTACCATTTGGAATATTTCGAATTCCATTCCCGATAGGGGATGATTACTGTCGCTGCTGAAAGATAGATACGGAGGATAGTGCCTATGCGCTAATCTCACTGTAGTATTGAGCCAATTGTCAGGAAGTTTTTTAGGAAACAAATTCACCGTATTCTGCAGTTCACCTTTTAAGCAAAAGTTCAAAACAACCTGATTCATATTTTTATCATCGCCAGTGGGAGTATTGTAGGGAAAATAGGTAATCAGCTCAGTTTTGTTTAGGCAGGTAAAGTCAATAAGCACTACTACGTTAAAAACATATATCTTTTTCAGGACACCGAACAAAACGGACAGATTCCCTAAGAAAACTATTATGAATTTTGCTCTAGGATTCCAATGTACAGTTTTGGTTAACGTTTCAAAGACATTTGTAAGATGGTCTTTGGTAAGAATTAATACATAGGCATCGGCTTTCCAAAGATAGGATACGAGTAATCTTTGACTGTAGTTCGTTTGTATTATAATAGACCCTAAATTTAAGTGTAATTCTTTCAAGCTGTCCATTAAATTTAAGAATACTGTGACGTCTGTCAATTTAAAATACTTGTTCGAAATGGCATTAATGCAACCTTCCAGTGCTGTAGTATTATGTAGATTCAGCATCATCAATTCGGCATGAAATAATACAGGTAACGCAATCCATAACATTAAAGTGTTTAACATTTTCATTGTAGATTAAGCTGTCCTATTATTTAATAAAATTGGCAGTCGATACACAGCATTTGCTCACATTCAATATTTTTTATACTATGAAAGGCTTCACACTGATTTTATTTCTATTACTATGTAAACCATAAACAAGGAGAAATAATAAATACCTGCCGGACGCCGAATTATTTACTCTGACAGAAAAGATAACTGCTATTTACTTTCTCTAGTTTAATGACTTTATTGATTTCTTTCAGAATTTCAATAGATGTGTTTTGTCGAGCGTTGATGTTCTAAGAGAAGTAATAAAAGTATTCAATCTCGATTTGTTTGCTTAAAAATCAAAAGGACGATTAGTTGAGGCTGAGCAAGTGCATTTTATTTTACAGGAAAATTCAAGCAATATTTTCTTTGTCTGGCATTAATATGAATAATTGTAAATAATTACATTGTTCTTAATTATTACTATTTTTTATTAAATTTTTTGTACATTTCGTTGCAGATTTCCACAGCTCCATAGTTTAATAATTTATACAGGACGTTGCAGACAGGTGTTAATTTTATATTAAAAAAATAGTATAGTTAGAAACAGTTAATCAACGATTCTTAATAGATTAATAACAGCAAATTTGACAGAGTAGAAGAAACTACAAACAGACTGTAAAAATTGGAAAATAATAAAAAAATATATTGTAATGCACCACTATGCCGGTATACTATCTAGTTTATTTACTTTAAAATAGCTTCGATAGAACATATGCCTTTATTCAAATTTGTTTACTTAGAGTTTTATTTATTTTACTAGCTCCGGTGGAACATATCCTCTCAAATCAGGTTAGGTTCTTGCTTTATAACATATGACAAATTATCCTCATGTAATTACTAATTGATATCGTGTTGCTTATCAAAATTGTTACACTTGATAGTGCTTGTTAGTATTATTTATTTATTTATTTATTTCGTACTCAGCCAGCAGCCGTTAGGCCAATTATAGGCGTCGCTGTACATTTTATGGGGACTTCCAACCCCACTAACGACTGTCATGATGTTATTATGACATCCGGGACCAACTATTTCCGTGGCAGCCGTACCACGAGGCGCCGGTAGAAGCAGCCGTGGAAGTCCCATCCAAGTTCTGACCAGAAAGAGCATTGTTTAAATCTACTGATCGAACGTAGACGCATGTTCAAGCTACACCACCCGGGACATGAGAATTATTTCAAAAATGACAGTTTTACACTGTCAACATGAAAATTATGAAAAGTGGAAAGTTAGTCGAAATCATATTTGTTACCATTATTATCATTTCAAACATCAACAAAGGTAAGTAGTTCCTTCAAGTATGTTATTCAATCACTACTGAAACTTATTACTTTTTAGATCTTTTAACAAATACCTGTAATTTACTTCATCCAATCACTCCCATCAGCCTTTTCGTCGAACCAAGCACACGTGTAAATACACGTACTTAACTAGTAGCAACAGCAGTTGTTCTTAATTGCCTCTTATATAGCTTCAACACTGCAACGTCCTGGTCTGCAGAAATCACCTTACTTTTAATTGCGACTAAAACTGTCAGCAATCTAAACTGCCACACTACGGATATGCTTCTATATATCAACTCTGTCTAAGTCCAACTCAAGTATAGATGTAACTATTCACCAGTGACTGCAATGCCATTTATCCAAATCTAACACCATTCAATTTCTTCTCCGTTAGTCAGTTATATCGTTCTTTATATCCTTAATTTAATCTTTAATACCCTCTTTTATATACCAATTAAATAATACAAATCATTTAATTAAAGGGTTTTTATTTTTAAATTTTGCTTTTATTAAATATACGTGTACATTTTTGATTTAACATTTTTGTTGTTATGTTAAACATTACAGTTCACCATAGTAATATCTATTCATCCATTTTTTTTTATTAACACTTCTGGATTACATTTCAGTACAGTTTATTTATATTATTTTTTTTAGTGACTGTGACGAAGAATATAAGGGTTGGCCTTACCTGGTGGCGAAAGTTGTATTTGATATTTTGCCGGCTGGTAAATATCGGCCTTATTGGGCTAAATCGCCGAGAAGGGTCGGGGTTCCAGCTACGATAAAAAAGAAAACTAAGGGAGAGGGAGGTATGGAATATATCCAGCAAAACGAACAGCAAAGACCCATAACTATTTACAGTATTTGTTTAAATATTTGGTACTATAGTGCCAGCGGTGACAAAATAATAGTTAAGTACGATAACACACATACAGCAATAAACATCTATATAAGACAGGGCAGGCAATAATAAATAGAACACTTTAAAATAAATAGACGCTGCATAAAAATCTATGACAGAACGGGCAATGATAAATCTCACATTTTAAACTAGATAGGCACTAAAAAACAATCAAAACTATACTCGACCTACATCGGCAAAATTATCGGCATTTCGCGAAAATTAGGCAATAACAGACTAGTGTAATTAATTCCTAACGTGCCTGTACAGAGTAGGCACCACTAATTTGCACGCACCCTGTGAGGCGGGGCTCGGCAAAAGAAAAAAAGCAGAGCAACGCAAGTGTCTGGTTAACTTCTCAACTCATTAAGGCGTTTCTCAAAATTTTAAATTTGCAAAGACACCGGCGATTATATGACCATATGAAATCGAGGTAGTTTCTTAATGTAAAGACATCATGATATTCATGAATGCTACAACAACAACTTGAATATGCTCTTAACAATATTGTGAAATTGCGTAATCAATTCGCGGAAGCTTGAATACAAGCAAAAGGTTACCGAGATCGGGTCTCTAGCCACAACCGTTTTAATTTGTGCTGAGGTTTTTAACCTGTAAATGGCAAAGAATAACCTCCCATAAAAAGGGGCGAAAATACCGCGGCTTGGCCGACAAACTCGGCTAAAGCGTGCTAACGGTAACTGCAAACATTCTACTACAATTTTTGCCAAACTCCAAGTACTATATTACTATATTTTGCAGGAAGCCAAGGTAAATGTTAAGCAGAGATTGACACACTTCAGGTAAGCCGAAGTAACCTTAAACAGTAGCTTTCAGTAAGCAGCAGCACAACTAATGCAGCTAGCCTTAACTTGAATCTAAAAAAAATACCTAAAATAAGACGATGGGTATAACATTTCCTAATAATATCCACTCGAAAGATTCGTCTAATCTAAAAATAATACACTAGGGGGCGATCTATATAACATACCCTAGCAATAACTATGCGAAAAGTTCGCTTAATCTAGCGTACCACACCCAGTTTATTCGCTCAGTGCGTTTCTTTGCAATCTTCGCTCCTGGGGCATCCGAGATGGGTGGAGCCGAGGGCGCTGGCTTCTCTCAGCAGTTCAAGCAACGCAGGTGGCTTTGCTTTGGGAGCCAGAGGAGCTGTGAGAAGGCTGCAGATATGCAATGGGCGGATTCTAATTCCCTTGCAGGAACCAGGGGAGATAAATTGCACGATCCAATTGCACCAACACAAGCGAAAGCAATTCAGGTGATAAAACTGGCGTAGAATGGCGTAGAATAAAAAGCTAAAATTACAAATTTCTAGTTACACAACCGCGCTGAAGAAAAGACGCCGAAACTAACCTGCGAGTGGTGACGAACAGCTTTACGCCCATTTCGATTGGAGAGGAGGCCCAACAAAACCGCAAAAAAGCGTAGCGAACGTCTGGCAGCAACACATAAAAGCTCCCATGGCATTCCAGAGGGTTGACCTGCCTCACATGTCCTTCTAAGAAGATGAAGACAGCTATATCCAAGCTTAACGAAGCAAAAGGCACCCAGGGCACCCACTTTAGACGATCGAATCGAGGATGGAAAAGAATGAAAATTGGCCAAAGCAGTCCACAATCTCAGGTTATCAAAGTTTTCCAAAATTCGAAAAAGGAAGAAAAACTATAAGAGTGCAGATGTATGTGCCAAGCTGATAAACAGTACTGTTCCTTTGATCAGAATTAAGACTTTTTTTATTAGGGTTGCCTATCCAGCAAGTAGAAAATTGTATTTTTTTGAAATAAATGTAAATTGCCAAATCTGATTAATTATTTCAACTATTATATGTGAAAATGACAAAATGCCACTTATTGTATTTTTGTTGGTGAATGCAAGAGAAAAAGCTCTTCTCACCATTTTCGCTATTTCATAAATAGGCAAAGGTTTGCCTGCGTTATAAGCCGTCTAGTCATTCACATGGCTTTTGTGGTTGTCTAAAATCAACACGGATTCTTCTTTGCTTGGTTTCACATGTTCAATGAAAAAGTAAGCCACTCCAGAAAAAGTCTTTCGTTGGACCAGCCAGATTGATTAGCATCTCTTGTACTTCCAACTGGTGCGCCTTTCAGCATGAATTCTTTGAAATGTACTCTAGGAAATACAAACATTGGTGGTAAATGGTTACCAATTGCGTTGATTCTTTTAATTAATGTGACATTTTGTCGTCTTTCTCCAGAAATAGCACTTCCTAGTTGTTGTATGCCTTTCGAAGCCAACAATTTAGGTGGCACGTGTACGGTAGACATACCTGTCTCATCTACGTTATATATTCTATGGGGTGGAAATGGACCATACTTACCGTGCACTATTTTTAAATTATTAAAAAAAAGTGTGTACATTAGTTCTATTGAAGCATGTTGAACGAGCAAGAGACGTAGGTTCTGCTTTTCTTAGAAAATTTGATTTGAAAACGTCTTGAGGAATCTTCGCATCCAGGCGATACCGGCAATTTTATTTTCATCTCACCTTTGAGGATATTTTAAATTGTTACCCTTGGCGAATTGGAATGCAAATCGTCGCATCTCCTTTTTGCTCAACTCATAATGCATTCGAGCTGTCTGTTTCACATAATCTAAAAATTGCAGCTTCATTTC
The DNA here is from genome assembly GCA_940337035.1 of Agriotes lineatus. Lineage (NCBI taxonomy): Eukaryota > Metazoa > Arthropoda > Insecta > Coleoptera > Elateridae > Agriotes > Agriotes lineatus. Next base: position 45,698 of record CALNHX010002203.1, read on the forward strand.
GTTAGAGAATACTTGTTTTACAACAATATTTGCCTTGTATTTGCGGTCTTCCAATTTGCTTTGAACATGCACATGACGGTGTTAAGTTGGTAGTTTTATGTTATAGATTCTGTATGCTTCACGTAATGCCATATTACGGCGACTGCTGTTTCTATATCCTCTTTTCAGATTTTTCCTCTCTTCTTGCCTTCTTTGTTTCTTGGCATTTTCAAATTTCTGTAAAAACATCGTGAACACGCATTATCTACACAGTATTTAGTAATAGTGATGTTTTTTGACATACATTTTGTTATGTATGTATCTTGGAACACTTTACGGCAATATTCCAAGGTACAACAATTGTAATGTTCTAAGGTACAGAATTTCGGCATATTTTAAACAAATGGCTAATACTACTTTTAGGTTAGAACAAGCTAATTCGTCGTGTCATCATAAAATAGCTTAATGCTTACAGCACAATAATTGCCGAGTGGAATATTGATTAACACGTTGTTTTTCATTAAAAATCGAATTAAACAGCTGCCATACATTTTACTTTATAATAATAATAAATTGCCTTTATTTGTTCAAAAAATATAGATATAAAATTTAAAAAATGTTTATATATTTTAGGGCGAGGTTCAGTACACAACGATAGTGTGGACTGCTCTGATACCTAACTCTAGTGGAAAAAACAATAACAGTGGTAATATCAAAATAGTGCATTAACTGAATAAATCATAACTACATAAATGACTATTCACCAACAAGTAAATATGTTATACTGAACATTTTGCTTTCCAAGCAGCAGCGATTTTAGCTGGTACCGATACCGTGGCAAAGAGCGTTGTTTGAGTTCTAAAGGAAAGTCGTTGCATAGTTTGCCAATTCGATATGAAAAACTCCGTTTACCTAATTCAGAATTATGCAAAGGAATAGTGGCATTACCTCTAGACCTCAAATTTATATTGTGAACATCGCTACGAAAAGTTATTTTGTTATATAAATATGAAGGTGATTTAAAAACAAGCAGCTCGGAGAAAGCGTCTATTAGGCATATTTAACCATTTGATTTCCTTTAATTTATATGAAATTCTTTCATATTTTCTTATACATGCATTTTGGAGCTTTTCTATTCTGTAAGTATCTTGTGAGTGAAACATGGGCCATATACCGAATCGCAAAAATCTACTTTAGATAGAACCATACTATTACAAAGTGTTATTCTAATTTTTTGACTCAGAACATGCCGATTATGGAAAATTAGTCTTAGATTATTGTAAGCACTTTGCAAGCACTGTGACACATGTTCCTTGAAGCGAAAAGCTCCATCAAGCATAATAAGCCCCAGATTTCTTGCAAACTGCGCAACAGGTACTCGATTACCTTCTATTTTTACATCTATGAGATTTACGGCATCACCATCTTCCTTTTTGCCAAATAACATCACAGTGGATTTAGTAGCATTAAGCCTAAGAGAGTGTTGCCTAGAAATGTCGAATAGCCGTTGCAAATCCCTGTTTATCAGCTCACACGCAATATCTGATCAGGTTCAAAAGACATAGATTTGGGAATTGTTCGCATAAAAATGGCTTTTACACTTTTGCAGTATTCTTATGCTGTGGTATTACACTGTCTTTGGTCACATGCGCTCGCAACTGCTTATCCATGACTTGTTCATTTATCTTAGATAACGTAGGGAAGATGCTTATTGGCCTTAGATCTTTAGCATCTTTTGGATTATTAATTTTTGCACAACGAGGGCATGTTTCCAGTATTTCAGGAAAACCGTGTTGATTAGGCAGAAATTGACGAGGTGTGTTATAGTTGGCAAAAGAAACGGAACACAATTTAATGGTATGTGCATTCAAGCCATCAACACCAACACCCTTCGTTTTTATATCACTAATAATTTTCAATATTTCTATTTCATCCACCGCACCGTTTCAACGCTTAGATAGCTAGAGACTGAATCTTTGATATTGTTTCCGTAAAATTCAATTAAATTGTCGTTATTTATATTTAAATTAGGTGCCATATCTATAAAGTAATTGTTTAACTTATTGCAATCTAGAAGGTTAGCAGGCAATTCAGCAGTGACTAATTTTTTTGATATATTTACTCTTCTAAGATTTTCCAAAACGATTTGGGATTTGCTTTGAATTGTGATTCATAATAACTTTTTTTTCACGGTGTGCTGCCGCTACTACTTGATTTTTTAATTGTTTGTAATAAGTGAAATGATCTGAGTTTTTGTTCTTTTATAACGGCATAAGGCTTGATCACGCGTGCGCATAATATTTTTTTTCGACGACTGACATCGAAAGTAGATTTTTCTCACTGTCATTTGACAACAGAAAGTTGACATTTGCCGCTGAGCGTGCGTTTTCATCTTTTTGCCGCTCGCCGAGCGTTTTGGGTTTCCGCGTGAACAAAATAGGTAGCCACGTCCGAATGTTTCCTTGACAACGACCGTCATTTGTGGAAATAATCGCGTCACATGTCATATAGACTGCGCGAGTAATGTTAACTTGATTATCAATGAATTTTTGCGATAAAACGAAATTTGATATTTTCCTTTAATAATATGCTCAGTCGTCGAAAAAATAGTATGTATGTTTCGAGCTAAAAGTGCGCTTGCCGCTTTTGCATGATTGCTGGTTTCGACTATTCATGCGCAAGCGGCAAGAATGCACTTTCAGCTCTTAACATACAATATACTATTACAGTACCTGTTAGCCGTGGAGCATACGGTACTTTTTGTGCGTTAATTCGTTTTTCGACGACTGACATCGAAAGTAGAATTTTCTCACTGTCATTTGACAACAGAAAGTTGACGTTTGCCGTTGAGCGTGCGTTTTCATCACTTTGCCGCTCGCCGAGCGTTTTGGGTTTTCGCGTGAACAAAATAGGTAGCCACGTCCGAATGTTTCCTTAACAACGCCCGTCATTTGTGGAAATAATCGCGTTACATGTCATAGACTGCGCGAGTAATGTTAACTTGATTGTCAATTAATTTTTGCGATAAAACGAAATTTGATATTTTTCTTTAATAATATGCTCAGTCGTCGAAAAAATAGTATGTATGTTTCGAGCTAAAAGTACGCTTGCCGCTTTTGCACGATTGCTGGTTTCGACTTCGTGTCAACCAGCAATATTCAAGCGCAAGCGGCAAGAATGCACTTTCAGCTCTTAACATACAATATACTATTTCACGTCACCGTCTCACAAAATGTGGAAGTACAGCAGCTAAAACTGGAATGTAGCATACTACAATACCGATTCTTTCAACCTACTGCGATATCAACCACCAGATGGCTGTACTTGATTAGAAATTGCATGGATATATTAGTACAGGATACGTTCACTACATGTAAACGTACGTCGAATCTTAAAATAACATATCACGGAGTTCGGTACCTTCCCCCATTTCATTCTAACCTGTATCACTTTATTTCTCTCTCCCTCTAGACGTATTTCGTACGATGTTTCGTACCCTTAATTTTGAAGTTTTGAAATGAAAACGTCAGAAGTGTCATTCAATTTCAGTTTATTCTTCGAAAATTGACTGTAGCAATGGGAACATGCATAATTTGTTCTATTTCTTCTAATTCTTCAAGCGAAGACGTATCTTTTCACCGGTGTTTAGTAGATAGTTTGTTTAATTAAAACCTTTAAAAAATTATTTCAGTTTTTTTATTGATATTCATATTCCTCATAGCATTAGGAAAGGAATGAATATCAAAAAAGTTCCCTATCCAAGCTTCAAAAAGGATTGATTCCCTACAATTTTTCAAGGCACCTAACTTCTGAATGAATTATGAACTGTAAAGTTGAGGTTAATGTTTCCTTTTGCTTTTTCAGCTGCTCGTCCACACTCTCATCATGTTTTTCATCAAATTCGAATGTGGGAAATAACAGCAGTTCATGCAGATGTGTGGGGGTTGGAAAATAATAGTAACTGTTCGTTACCACGCAACTGAGGTACAAGCTCCAGCAAGCCATATAAATTTGGTTGCGCGTTCTTGTAAAATGGGGTGCAGGAAGAAATGTGATTGATCTCGAAGTTCTTAGTGATGAAAAGAATGATATTGAGGACTGCACATTATTAGAAGCAGAAGATTTATTCTCATATTCTTTAACCTATTTAAACGTAGAAATGGAAAAATTTCTAAATGATGGTAACATTAACTATAATTTCAAATACCAAAGTTAATTTTGATTCCAAGTGATATTTTTTTCAACAAATAAGTGGATTTTTGCCTACAGGGGCACCACTATAAAAAAAAACGCGCCAAAATCTCTACCTCATGGGTGGTGTGGAAAAGAGATAGGTACCAGTAAATTTAACTGTATTTTTCCAAAAAAATTAAGTACCACTTTCAAAATTGGTGCAACAAAAATTTAATCTATCATTCTTGCAAAGAAATGTGCTCTACAAATTTACTTCTATCCATTTTTATCAAAAACTCCTGTTTTTGCGATATTGACCAGAAACTAAACGAGCGAGCACATTTTGTGCTGTACGCTCAAACTTATTTCCACTCTTGCTGCAGATTACACATGACAGACCTTATTGAAACTTGCATTTGCAATATTTTCATCCCTATTCAATTTTCTTCTCCGATGCACCCTTTCGTAGTTAATAGCCAAAAACCAGTGCTACTACCAGTCTCAAGGGTATTTTTTGAGACTACGGGTATGTGCATCACTACTTGGGTAGGGAATTTTTTTAATAATCATTCCTAATGCCATTAGGGATATAAATATTAATAAAATTACCAATTTTAAATTTTGGCTTAGACTAAATCACGGGTGGCTCGAGTACAATACTCCATCAAACAAATCCTTGCAAGGCATATAAAAATGAAAAATACTAGATGCCTACTATTTTTTCTGAAAATGGGCCTTTTTCATAATGCACAATCAAATAAACACGGCTATTTATTTAATAACCAACTGTTTTGGGCTAAAATGCAGAATCCAAGACCAATTACACTGCTAACTCTTTTCCTTATAATTTTGGTTATGGTTAGTAGAGAAACAACATTAAATAATTATTAATGTTAACAATAGCAGGGATATGGCCCTCGGATTCTGCATTTTCCCCGTTGTTGAATGCATCAAAGTTCTGCTTCCTTTTTATTTTTTTATTTATAATGTTAGACGGCTGAGCCGATAAAACATATCAATGGAAAACTAGAGCTAATAAAATATTTACACTTAAAAATTAAAATTGAAGGCACATAATAATGCAGTAAATAACAAGATAATAAATTCTACTTGCAACACTTGCAAACTTGAAAATTTTACAGAATGAAATTATACAACTACAGCTATTAACTTAACTTAAATTAACCACTCCATTTGTCCAAGGCGTTTACTAAAGGCGCACAGACAACTGATTCGGGAAGAGCGTGCCAATCTCCAAAAATTCTGTTGAATAAACAGAACTGCCGACACATTTTATTAAATCTTTTGCGCACTAGCTTGGATTCATGGCCACACAACTGCACATTCTCACTAGTAACAAACCCTTCAATGACTACAGTGTAGTAACCATGGAGGATTTTATATTTCTCTTATTAGGTTACGTCTTAATATCTTTCAGAAATCGATGATAGCCCCTCTACCTGCAGCCTCTGTTCATATGGCAGTTTTCAAATAGTTGGCGATAACTTGGTGATACGTCTCTGGGTGAGTTCAAGAGCATGAATGTCTTTAGCAAGGTTAGGCTTCCAAACGCAGGACGCATACTCCAAAATTGGCCGAATTTAGGTTTTCGCTAAAAGTTGAGGAGACATGTTTTTAAAAGCGATCGAAACTAGCTACGACACGATATTTACTTTTTTGATTGTTTTAGCAACGTGGTACTCCCATTTTAAATCAGACGACACGGTGACCCCAAGATCTCTTTGTTGATAAACCGCCTTTATAAGCACATTGTTCAGAAAATACGTGTAGCTAGGGTTGTGGTATCCCATGTGCAACACGCTGCATTTTTGTTCGTTGAGCTCTAACAGCCACTTGAAACGCCATTCTCGGAGTCCCAAAAGGTCATTTTCTACCATTCTTCAAAATGGTGCATCTTGTAAAGGACAAACTCAGTTTCAGAGCAAAGTAGTGTTCACAAACTTCTTTTATTAGGATCATTAATTTCCTTTCAACCAGCCTCTGACAAGTTAAAACGATTAGACATGGTCACCTAAAAAAGTTATCATGAAAAATGGTGCTACTTGAACATTTAACTTGTTAAACCTACCAGTCAAAATGTTGTTTACATGGTTTTGATTGCTATTATTTTCAACCGTAAAACTCAAAGACTCTAGTAAGTGGATATCTGCACACAATCTTATCGAGTGAGGTTATGTGTTGACTGTTGAGGTTATATTTTCTAATTCGTGTTTATTTATACGATTAGGTACTTCTTTTCTACATTTTGTAGCATTTTGAAACCAAAAAGACTAGTTCTAGCACCATGTAACACGAGTTAAATGTATTTTATCATAATTTCTTTCAATTACATGTCAAAATACCTCTCTAAAGGATAGCGCTATACGTAATGCACGCACTGAGAGTGACAGAAATAGATGGTACGTCTTGGTCAACTATAGCAACGCCACGCCGTATCTAATACTTATATATCTATGAGAAATTGGCCCTTATTCAAGATACAACCGTTCCAAGCTACAGCACTGTCCCCTACTATACCATCAAGCTGTACAGGTTGCAACAGCAAAGTTATTTCATTCTGGGAGAATTACAGCTCGTCAGCTCAGAATGTAGATCCGTGTAAAGAATGTTCAATAGAAATTACAACAATGCAAAAGCTGCGAATGGTTTGAAACAATATCCGTGACAATAGGGTAGTTTGCAAATAATTAGAAAATAAACGAAAAACCGTAATTTTGAAAAACAAAATTTAATACGTGCCAAAAAAATTATAATTACATGATAATATTTGTGGCACTGTAGTGAAAACCTTCACTTGCATTTTTGTATTAACAGACGTTTATAGAATAATCTACTTGTAGGTTGTAGACGACAATGCACGACAAACGCCGAACAAACTGATTTATTTCACTTTCAATATTTGAGTGTGTAAGTGTACGTTCAGCTCTGGAAACAGGGTTCGAAAGCAAACATGATATTTGTTTTTTGGATTACATGCTATAATAATAAGTAATTTGAACCATCAAGGGAAACTGTGGTACAATCCCTGAAAAAATAAAAATTTAGAAAAGACGAACTGCAAGAGTTGGAACAAGCAAGAGTTATGAAAAAAAATGACGTTTTTTCCTTAATTAAAATATGCTTGCACATTGTTTTTGCTCAATCGTGTACAACTTCCGTCATTAGAATGTTTTTTAGTACTTTGTGTAAAGTGAAAATTTGGTTGCAGTCAACAATGTTAGAAGACCGTTTTAGTGGACTATGTATGCTGAGTGTACATAAAATAATTCTGAAAAAAAGTAGGGAACTACAGCTTGTCAAACGAGTATTTTCACTTGAGTGCAAGGTACGGAGTGATAAATTTCAGAAGCGCATTTACTTATTAAACTTCGAGCACTGCAGATCGAGTACACTCCAAGAAGGTAAACAGATTGTGGCGAATTTGAAGTATTCAATGCAGGGCGATAACCAATCATAGATATGAAAAAATAAAATTGAAAATATTCAAACGCTCAAGTAGCAAGTCAGGTAGCACCCACAATTGAATCGAAAGAGCAATCAAAACGACGCATCCGTAGCAGAGTAAAATAGATCTGCCCTGATACGTTTCCAAACGACAGCTGATCCCAAATGGTAGTGGCGAGGCGTTGAAAATTGACAGCCAAATCAACAGAGCGTAGGAAACGGCGGTGGTCTCAGCGGATGGTCCACAGCTTGCTTACAAGCTTCCGAAGAGGGTAGAAACGACGAATGGTACAACGGAAGTCCCAATGGATGGCCCACAGCTTGCTTGGAGCTTCTGAAGAGGGTAGCGGAAATCGTCAGCCAAAACTATAGCTCAGGATTCCCGTCCCACAAGGAGAGCTCCAGAAGATTGAACGCAGCACTGCTGCTACGGCCGGTTATCATAGGGTAGGTGGATGTACATTACGTGCCCGATAACTTCGACCAGGAACCAGATTAAACTGAACACAGTAGGTGGCGGCTTAACACCTCACGTTAGTATGAAGATCTGGTATGTTGTCCACGATATAACTGTAGTCTTCGTTACAGTAAATATTTGGTTATCCTGAGGCTTCGGAAAAGCTATTAGTTCACCCCAGGTTCCTCGTTGGAAGCATTCTTCTCATGCGACAACATGTGCTCCGCAATTATCGCGAAATGGCTACTATCCACTCGGGATTATTCCAAAATCACGTACCCATGAGGTCCACAAGTAAACTAATACACCAAAATAATTCAAAGGGAATAATTACTCCATATTTTATACAGGGTGCCTATTTCGCACACCCACACGCACAAGCACACGCGCACACACACACACACACACACACACACACACACATACACACAGACTGACAGTCAGGCCAATGAACAAAAGCATGTTTTTTGGGTTCATGCGACTCGAAAACTTGAAGATGAGTCGAAAACTCAATTTCGAATTTTTGGGGTGAATTCAATACTTCAATACTTCAGGAACATATCGAAGAGAAGACCAAAGCGTATCATAAATGGCTTAATCTTAGAACAGGGGAAACACTACAAGAATACAAACGATTAAATGGAGAAGTTAAGAAAAAAATAGCTAACTCAAAAAATGCCGCATGGGAGCGCAAATGCCAGGAAATAGATAGTATGGTAGGCGGGTCACAATCCTCTGAAGTATGGCGATGCCTCAAATCCATGAAGAAAGTTAGTAATGACAATGGAACTCTAATCCCTATATCGAGTTGGATTAACCACTACAAAGACTACTAATAGAAGACAGACCGCAGTACTCTGCTGTAGACAATGCTACGTCGATTACAAACACAAACATTAGTGTTACGGAAAAAGAAATGGAATCAGCCCTAAAATCAATGAAAAATGGAAGAGCGCCGGGCCCTGGATCTATACCAGCCGAATTACTTAAATACGGAGGTCAGGCCTTAAACAGAAGACTGACAGCTCACTTTAATAACTGCCTACAACAAAATAAAATACCCACCCAGTGGAAAGAATCGCACATTATATCTATTCACAAAAAAGGACCAAGAAAGAACCCCAGTAATTATAGAGGACTGAGTATAAACAGCACATTCGGCAGACTATTCGGTAAAATTTTAAACAGAAAACTACAAGCAAATCTCCAAAATAAGATCAGTGACGATCAAAGTGGGTTTACTAAAGGAAAATCTTGGGTTGACAATATCTTCGTGCTACAACAACTGACAGAGAAAAGAACTGCAGTAGGAGAAGAAACGCACCTAGCTTTCATTGACCTAAAAAAGGCTTACGATTCGGTCTTCCAAAACAAACTATGGGAAGCACTAAATCTTATGAATATAGACCAAGAACTCTTAAATATTATAAAAGAAATGTACCGAGACAATAAAGCGTACGTTAAAAATGGTAACGAACTGTCGGAACCTTTCACTCCAACCAAAGGTCTGAGACAAGTATGTAGCCCTTCTCCACTGCTTTTCGACTTATACCTGAAAGTAGTCTTACAAGCATGGAAGAAGAAAGTAAGTGGTATGGGAGTACCTGTAAATAATAAACACCTATTTACATTAAGTTTTGCGGACGATCAAGTCGTAATCGCTCAGGACTCTTACGACTTAGAATATATGGTCAAAAAACTCCATGAAGAATATAATAAATGGGGCCTAACCATAAACATAGATAAAACGGTGGATTTTCCATTAAATACAGATGCCCAATTTCAAATACTCATCAGTGACAACCAAGAACTAAAGCAAGTAGGAAAATTCAAATATCTAGGGACAACAATAACCAGAAACGGTATAGGCCAAGATGAAATAAAATCCAGGATCGAAAGTAGCCGGAAAATAATAGGAAGTCTGAACTCAATCTGGTGGGACCGACATATTTCAAACAAAGTTAAGAAACAAATTGGAAAAGCAATGGTGGAGTCGGTTCTATGATACGGCTGTGAGACATGGACCATCAAAAAAGAATTCCTATACAAGTTACAAGCAGTGGAAATGGACTACCTCAGAAGAAGCCTCAGGCTCTCAAGATTAGAACATGTCAAAAATGAGGAAATTCGAAACAGAATGGAGGCCCACGACAAAGTTACAGATAGAATCGATAGAAGGGGACTGAAGTGGTTTGGACATCTGTTAAGGATGGATGATCAGAGATGGCCGAAAAGAATCTTTAATTGGACACCTGCGGGGAAACGTAAACGAGGCAGACCACGAAGATCTTGGAACAACCAAATTAGAGAAGCAATGACTACCTACGAACTAGAAGATGAAGATGCCCACGATTGGAAGCTATGGCGTTTGAGAACCGGAAAGCTGCGACCGGCGGTATAAACCCGGATATATACAGTGTGTAAAAAAAGTCTGGAATATAGCAAGTATTTCAGAAACTACCGGAGATGAATTTTTCAAAATTGCCAGACTTATATAGGTAAAAACGGCGCATTTAGGAAGGACAAAACCGTTTCTGTAGCTGTACAGGGTGAGTCAGAAAAAATACCAACTTTTGTATTTTAAATTGGACACCCTGTATATTAACGAGGAATCAAATAGTCCTTCAAAAGACAAATTCAACGATATAGGGTTTGATGGATTTATCTGTCAAAATGGCAAATGTGGGGTGACTTAAATAATAAGGTTTACAACAATAGATCGGTTAATATTGAAGCTTTAAAGGATCATATTAAAAATGAGATACGTCAAATTTGATGGGATACTTTTGACAACGTCTTACGAGAATTTAAAGACAGTATCCCATCGAATTTGACGTATTTCTTTCTAATATGATCCTTTAAAGCTTCAATATTAACCGGTATTTTGTTGTAAACCTTATTCTTTAGGTCACCCCACATTTTGTCATTTTGAGAGATAAATCCGTCAAACTCTATATCGTTGAATTTGTCCTTTTGAAGGACTATTTGATTCCTCGTTAATATACAGGGTGTCCAATTTAAAATACAAAAGTTGGTATTTTTTCTGAGTCACCCTGTATAGCTACAGAAACGGTTTTGTCCTTCGTAGATGCGCCCTTTTTACCTATATAAGTCTGGCAATTTTGAAAAATTCATCTCTGGTAGTTTCTGAAATATTTGCTATATTCCAGACTTTTTTTTACACCCTGTATATATAATTCAATACTTCCTTTATTGTAAAACGAAGTAAAAGAGAAAGAGAGTTCTGAAGTAAATCTAATTAAAGTAAGAAATTCAACGATTAAAAATAAAAAGATATGGCTCAGGAGTGTTAAGACCAGTTTAAGATCCCGCACTTGCATTTCAAATATCCGCGCTTTTCCACATATTTGATATCAAATATAAGCAATTTGGAGCTTTGTTTCCAAATTCAAATGCCGACGCTTCCTGCTCGTTCTAGCAGTCCAGTTTTTGATCGCTTACACATTTGCGATCCGGCATAGGTATTCTATCACCACACGTACCTAGTAAAAATTAGTCTAGTGATTTAAGTCCCACCCTACAGCAAACACGTTGCCACATGTTTTATGACAGTGTACCGCTTGTTCGTTCGAGGAAGTGGTGGTAATGTTGTGTTAGAGCGAATGAGTTGCGTGAGTGGGACAGGGAAATCAAGCGAAAGCGCCTCATACCCTTCTTTCTTCCGACCGCATCTCGAGGCATTAACCCGGCGGCAGCGTTACTAGATAGTTGACCGGTGGTTGAGCGGGTTGTCTTTAAAATTAATATGCAGCCGTTGGTCGTATGCTTTCTGTGGTAACTTTTATTGTTGGTATCCGAAGCTTCGACTGTGTGGTTGCTGTGAGTGATTTTCCCCTTATTTTCGAAGGGTGCGTTTGGCCAATATACCTACCCGTCGTATCGAAGCATCTAATGCAATCAACGTTTTTAGAGGACCCTTCTGAGAAAGGTGTTGTCTTGCCGAATCTGGAAAGCAGAGGTAACTAAGTTGTCGATTTACTCTCTTCAAATCTTCCCCGGAAAGGATCTTTATATACAGCCACCGTCGTTTTGGAGAATCAGTTTCTACCGTACTTGCAACCTTAGCGTCCGACGCTGTCTGTGTCTCGTCTGTCAGCTTCCGGCGCTCAGCGAGAAACGTTCCAGTGCAACGTGTAAGAACGTAAAACAGTAATGTGTAATCCTTGTGCTTGCCACGTTACGCTTATGTTGACCTTCGAATGAGGCAATAGACGCGTTGCAACCACCATATGTGTACCCGACGAAAACGACATGCTCGTAGAGTGATATAGGTGGGTCATATTATTCAGATTTTTTTAGGCTTGTTCGCTACAGTCGCTACAACGTAGTCTATGTACTTTTTGCCTTATACCTATCACTGTGTTTCAATATCCTAAGTGGAACTTCTGTATGTTATTCATCGATGTACATAAATGTTAGAGCTACTAACCTTATTTACAGTTATTAATGTCGAACATATACGTGCATATTTAGATTTCAATAGACCCCAAATTCAATCCTAACGAATTTTTCTTTTATTTAGGGTTTTTATGTTATTTGTCCAGTGAGTGCTTTGTGCTCTTGTTGATGTACTATTTATAAATTGCTTTGGCGCAACTAAAATTCTAACTAAGGTACGTCCGAAATTAGCCGGAACGTCTCGCAAGAACTTCGTAGTGCAGCGTCGGTCCTCTGACTTCGAATTTCTACGTGAGCCGGCCGAAAAGTTTCTCGCCAATTAAATCAATGAAATTCGTAGCGCTTATCTTTCCCTCTTATTTTGATTACAATAAACCCTTATTGTGACATTATCTCTTTTTAAATTACGCCGTGTTGATTCGAATTCGCCTTTCTTCTTGAGCAAACAGCCGGACAACTGTCTTTTTGTAGAGGTTGGCAGAAAAATGCAGAGTAGTGTACCTAAACCAATTACTAAAGTGAGAAAAAAAATTAAATTAACCAAACAAGGTTTTTGCATCCTACTGCTTCTTATGCAATAGAAAAATGTATAAATTACTTGAAAATGGTAAAGCTTCTGGATTAACACTGACCCCTTCTTATAATAATAATAATAATAATAATAATAATAATAATAGTCTTTATTAGCCAATAGTAAACATAATAATAAAAGTATTACAGAGTAACAAACAGAAAAAAAGGCTAAAAGGCGCACAGTCAGAAGAGCTGGGAGGCCTTCTGTTCTTCCCTGCGAACCCCTGTTCGATGTATGAAGGCTCTAAGATTTAGTTTAGTTTCCAAGTATTACATGTACCTATCCTAGATTGATCTCACCCGATTGCTTTAGCTGGAGGAGGCTCTTGAATTGTTTTTTAAAAGATTGGTAAGAGGTAGCTACAATGCTGTTAAGTCCACCGTTACACGCATGTACAATATTGTATGAAAATGATCTTTCAAACATAGAAGATTTATGCATTGGAGGAGTCATTAAACCTTTGTATCTTAAGTTAAGATTGTGGACATCTGTGCGAAATGATATACGTTCATATAAGTACCCAGGATTTTTCGTAGTGACAATCTTATAGTATAAACATCCTGCATGTAGTTTACGCCGATTAGACATATTTAGCCAATTCGTGTCGGAGAGTTTATGGGAAAATTCTCTCTCTTTTTCTGATGCCATGGATAAATCTGAGACATGAATTTTGCACTCGCTGTATCCTATTAGCGTCAGCATTGTCCAAACAGCTATAATATACTACATCACAAAAATTGAAATGCGACAACACTAAAGAATCACACAGCAAAGTCCTCATCCTCTTATCCAAAGCATCTTATTCGAGTAGAGAATTCTTTAGGTTGCCATAAGCTTTTTGAATTTGCTTTGTAATGTGGGTTTAAAACGTAATTTAATTACTAAATGAAGTCCAAGGTTTCTGGTTACATCACCAACGCTCACTCGATCACCACCAACTGTGATATCAATAGAAGCTGAGACTTAATCCCTTACATTGGAATTTCCAAATACTAATACATAGGATTTACTGGAATTAATATTTAAACAATGGTCGCGAGAAAGAGCGACCAATCTGGATAGATCTTCATTAATAAGATCGGATGCCTGTTTTCACGTGTTCGGGTTCAAAAAGTAAGTATAGCTGGGTGTCGTCAGCATAGAAGTGATACTTGCAATGTTGAAATGCTTTAAAGAAAAAATGAGGTATAAGTAGCATACAGAGTTGGTCCCAAGATTGATCCTTGCGGCACCCCTTTTGTAGCAGTACATGTTTTAGATATCGTATTCGATATTTTAACATACTGAAGTCTGTTAGTAAGGAAATTACAAAAAAAAATCTACAGCCGAACGATCGACGCCTATGTGATGCAATATAGCCAGCAAAAGATCGTGATCAATGGTATCGAATGCTTTAGAGAAGTCCAACAGGATTAATGCAACCATTTTGTGTCATCTACACTTTTAAAATATCGTCAGTGATATTGAGTAAAGCAGTTGCGCAGCTGAAGCCTTTTCTAAAGCCAGACTGTGTAGAAGGAAGTATATTGTTTACATTTAGATGATCAATTAGCTGGTTATTTACAATGGTTTCTAAAATTTTGGAAAGAATGGGTAGTATGCTGATGGGCCTAAGATCTGATAGCTGTTTAGGATCCGACTTCTTAGGTAGAGGAATTATAATGGAGGTTTTCAAGCAGTTGGAAATACACCCCTCTTGTAGACATTTATTAATGATATGCGTGATGTGAGGTGCAACCACTGGTAACGAAAGCTTTAATAAAGTAATGTCAATTCCGTCGCTCCCATGGAGTGAGTGTTTATCTGAGTAGGATGTTACATACCTCCACCTCAGTGACAGTTTTGAAGAAGAGTGGGCTGGTAATATGTGCTTTGACATTGCTGTTATATTGTTGTTTTAATACTTCGAAGTTATTGGTTTTACAAGACTGCGCACAGCTTAGAAAATATTCGTTAATCTTATCAGCATTAGTAAATTCAAGGGCAATTCATTTTTCTTACGACTAATGATTTTAAAACGTTTGAGGTCGGTCCAAGTGGATTTGGTATCGGCATTTTGTAATTTAAATTTAATATATGCAGCTTTTTCTCGTTTAATTGCAGAGGTAGTGTAGTTGCGCAGTTGTTTATAATATTCCCAGTGAGTTGCGAGTTTAGTAACTTTAGCTTTTTTATAAGCTTTGTCCCTGAGAGACATCATAATTTAATGTTGTCAGTTAACCACGGAGCGAACGGTTAGACAGTCGCCTTGTTAGGAGCGGTGCATGAACGTCCACAACGGCTTTAATGCTGTCGTTGAAAACAGTACTTTATCATCACACTGTGGCATATCATAAATAAGTTCCCATTTGATATTAGATAGATCGTTTAGAAAGTCCGGCATGTAGATATCTTTGTAATTTCTATAAGTAGAGAAATGTTGGGATCTATTGATGGTGTTAATATTGAGAGTGTAATAAGCAAGGTGATGATCAGAAATGTGCAGTTGGAGAACATCACTGACAATTACATCAGTTTTGTTCAAGACTAAAAATATGGTCAACAAGTGTTTCAGAAGTTGGGGTGATTCGCGTGGGCTTGGTGACAATCTGTTTTAAACCGTGAACTTCAAGTAAATTTAGATATTTTTGTACATTTGAGTTATAATTATCAAATAAATTAATATTAAAATCGCCCATGCAGATGACCTGATCAAATTTATGTATTATTTCGGAAAATGTTTCCTCCAAAGCATTTAAAAACCGCAGTGGATAGTACTTTTGAGATCTGTAAATAACCCGACAGCAAAGTTTAATTTATTTATACTTACACTAATCCATAATTGTTCAATATTATCATCATGTTGAATTGATAAGGTATTAAAACGGTAATCATTTAGAACATACATAGCTACCCCTCCACCTCGGCTGCCGCGATCATTACGTATAAGCGTATACCCATCTATATGGATATCGTAATTTTTTATCTCGGGGGTGAGCCAAGTCTCCGTCACAGCTAAAACATCGTACGAAGATCTGCAAAGAAAATCTTTTAATTCACTAAAACATGTGAGGATAGACCGAACATTTACATGAGAAAAGGTTAACATGTGACTAATTAATTTGATAATTAAAAATTTTAAAAGAAATAATAATTAAACTAAACTAGACTTAGGTAACGTGAATAGAATTCTTCCCAGATCAAATGGCTAACGCAAAATTAATTTAAAAAAAAATTATAGAATATTTAAACTCTAAACTCTCTAGCTATTAGCTTACTGTGTAGCTCAGTGGCCATTGCTTCCGACAACCAAAAAAGAAGTATTGACGGGAAAATAAATAACACAAATCAAATCAATTAATTTAGAAGCTATACACTAAGATAAATTGCAACAAAAACCTATCCATTGATAAGTGCCAGTTCCTGCAGGTTGTTGGCGGACGATATTTTGTTGTTTATTTTGACCCGTATCACGCCATCCCACAGTCCACACACACCTGAATCCAAATTTAGCACATGCGGATTTGAAAACCTCGAGGCGCTGCTTCGAAAGCTCCTCCTTGATGGAAATTTTTGTGTTTTTGAACAACCTTTTGTTCTTAAAAACCATATTTCTGTACCTGTAGCTGCAGAATTTGATAATTACCGCCCGCGGTTTGTCGCCTCTTCGGCTGCAATGCGATGGCAGCGGTCAATGTATTCCGGGAGAATTATCACTTTGGTATTTTTTTCCACCTCGGATATTATCTTCTCTTCTAAATTTTCCCCAACGTCTTCTGGCAATCCGAAAATGCGGAGACTGTTACGCCGCGAGTATTGCTGGAGATGCTGTACTTCCTTCGTTAGCGTGAAGTTTTCTTTTTTCAGCGTGCTGATTTCACTGTTTAGTGTATTGCTGATTTATTCTACTTTTGCTTCCATTTTAGTCCACATATTCTGCATGACTTTGGTTATAAAATTTTCGTCCTCTAGCAGAGTAGCGACGGTTACTTTGATCAGTTCAGCCACTTCTAACTTTTGGTCCCGCGTCAAAGGCATTTTAACAACACTATATATCACGGTTATCAGAGCAAGCAAGGCGCGTCTACACTCGTTGAGCTACAGACATCGGCTACGCCGTCGTGCTCGAAAACTCGCGCGTGTTTTAAAGACCTTGTTATCCACTCATACTTTAATATACTATTTTTTGGGTTTAAGAAACTATACAGGGTGTCCGGGAAATGTGGGAAATCTCCCAGATATGAAAAAAACACGCGAAAAGAATACTAGAAGTTCATATAAACTTTTTCGTATAGGCGTCCTCTTCGGAGATATAGCCTCTCAAAGAGCTCCATGGAATCCGGTTTTTTACACATAATTATTGAACCACCAGGTATATTCCAATTTTTTCTTAATATGATGTATACCAGGTAAAACCCTTCAAATTACTATCCAAGAAAGTGTTGTGAATTACTCACAGCTGCATGGACGGACTAGCTGTGACACCCATGACCCCATTTTTTTATGCCTTGTATGATAAGAACTTTGGACAATGTTTTTTACATACCTTTAACTATTGACTAAAAATTAAATACTCTTCATTCATGTCGCTAATCCTAACCGTTTTCGAAAAAACGTAATTTTATTTACATCATGTATTTGGAGTATTTCGATAAAAGATACATCTTTGTTCCTATCAAATGTTCAACCTTCAACCTTATAATAAAAAATCTGGTGTGATACACGCACACAACTTCCTTTTACAGTGATCTTATTAGCCAAAAATTTGATTTAAAATGTTTTAAGCATTTGTCAAAAATTTTCAAAAATTACAAATTCTGCAAAAACGGTACAAAATAGAGCGTTAGTTAAAGAGACAAATTTTCCCTAGAATTTTAAGCTGAATTCAAAAATGTAATAATATACCGGGTGTTCTATTTATAATAAGAGTTAATAAAAAAAATAGACAAAAAAACAAAAGAAACCCATTTTAGAAGTATTCAACTGGAAAATCACCTATCTCACATCAATACACATTCAAAATGTAATAAAATGTAAAGTTTAAAAAAAATCGTTAGAGCCGTTTTTGAAAAAATCGAAAAAAACTGAAAAATCACAAGAGTAAACACCTACTTCTCGTTATGCGATTTTCTTCAAAAGCTTGCTGTCGCATCTACATAGTACACAAAACTTATATATGAAGTTTCAACGCCATACCTCTTTTCGTTTTGAGATATTCTGTTCACAGACAGCAGACAGACACACAGACCAATGAAAAAAAATATGTTTTTTGGGATCAGGAGACTCTAAAACGTGAAGATCTGTTGAAAACTCAATTTCGAATTTTTGGGGTGAATCCAATACTTCCTTTATTGTAAAAGGAAGTAAAAAACTTCCATCCAAAATTAGAGTTTAACTCTTTAGTTGAAAACGTTTAACTTGTTATTGAAACTATGTTTTATTTTATTTTTATTTAGAATTTCACATGGTCAACCAACAGGTAAAAACTCAATTATAGGTTGATACTAATTACAAAGATATTATTATTATTCTGCCGTACTTAGCCAAAGAGCAGCATCCCCAATGTTCACCAATGTAAATGGTACTCTCCAGCCAAGCACGGAAGTATTGTGGTACTGGTAGTACAATAATGCGAGATAGAAAACTATATATAAATAATGGAAACAAAAACCAAAACACATTTAAAGATTTTGCAATAGCAGATTTTTGAATTTTGGAAAAGACATGCCGGAAATATCGATACACCCAGCATACTGATTATAAGATCGCATAATTCTCCAAAACGGTGCGTTTAAAATAACATTCGTACTAGCAAATTCCGGTTTGAATAGTTGAAAATATCTGGTATTGAACTGAGGCACATTATAAATAATACATGAAATTAAATCCGGACAGTTGAACATATTATTTAGGATCTTATAAATAGTACAGTCATTAAAAGGAAATAAAACGGATTTGCTTACAAAAGGTCATGAAGTTTTTAAACTTGGCAGGAATGTCGACCCATATGACCTAACGATGGCTCTTAATTTGCGACCTCGAGAGGTCGCCGCTCGCGCCGCCATCTTGGAAAACGGCGCCCAAAAACAGTTTTTGGAGTATAACTCCGTTCCTGTTAATGCTATGCAAAAAAGTTCTGGTTATAAATTAAAGAGGATACAATTTTCTACAAAACAACACTAGTAACATTTTCTTGTCAGATTGATAGTTTTAGAGTTGGCGGGATGTGAAGTAGAGCGAAAATTTCGAATTCGCGAAAAAACTGATTTTTCCCACGAATTGTTTCACTTTATCTATTTTTACCTAATAAAGTCACTATATCCATTACATACAATGATACGTGGGACCCCAACACCCTGCACTGTTCCAATTAAAGTCCCCCAATAGGGCGGATCTACTCGACATGGACAATGCGGAAAGTTGGTCATTGGACTTGTCTTAAGGACATTGTTAAAGTGACAGCATATTACTATATTTGTTATATTTGGTGGTATGAATAAAAACGAAGTAGATGCTAATGCTACAATTTTAAGGATCTAATTCGAGGTATCTGCTCCATCATGAAGCATCTGGTCAGTTCCGATAGTATTTGCTTAACGTCGAAGTATTTACTACACTCCTTGTAGTATCTACTTTTATTTCGCAGTATTTGCTTTAAAATGTGTAGCATCTTCTCACTTTGACTTCTGCTCGAGAATTTGCAGGTTGTTGAAAATTTTCATATGGATCGTTCAAAAATTTCGCACAATTATGTAAAATAAATCCACACATAATATATCGACATATTCTATCAGTTTAATCGGATTGTATAATTTAAAATTGGAAATCTTCTTTTTAACTGCCTAAAGCATCTTTCTATAATGACACGTTCTCTTGCACGTATTTTATTAAAATATATTTCAATATTTGTTGACGGATTTTTAAATGGTGTACGCATGCAAGGAGTTACAGCATATCCGGAATCACCCAAAAGACAAACTCGTTCTTGGTTGTTATACATACTAGAGAGATTAAAGAATTTTACCATATTCTAGAATCGTGGATAGATCCAGGCCATGTTGCATCAACGCTGGTCAACATTTCTCTACTGTTAGACTCGGCTTGTACATTTATTGAAGAAACTCCTTTTCTGTTAATATAGGTTTTAAAATTTTAATGAGAGTGCAGTCAATTGCACCCATACCATTGGGTATTGCATGATGTTCTGCCCACTCATATTTAGCTATGTTAAGCGCACAGCCTCTAGTTTCGTTTACTTCTGTCAGAAATGTATTAGCTAGGTAAGATACGTTTTCCCTATTGAACCTAAAAGAAAAAGGGATTTAAGAAATGATTGAAAAGTTATCCTTTATCTAATAGACTTATCCGGGACGCTGTTTCAGCAGCCAAACCGTAAGAGATAGAGAAAAAAGTTATGAAAGTTATATATTTGGAATGGTCATGTCAGGTCAGGAACCGAATTTCAGTCACGTGACACTTCCGGTTTTCGAGAAATCACGTGATTTCTCGAAAACCGGAAGTGTCAGTACGCTGTTTCAGCAGCCAAACGAAGCTGCGACCCTCTGCGCCTTAAAACCTCGATCGGTTAGGCAACCACTTTGACAGCTTCTAGAATGTTCCGATGCGGCGTACCACTTTGACACCTTCCAGGTCTGGGTACAGTTTTTATTTAATACGCGTTCTATTTGAAAAACGGTCTTTTTTGTTTTTTTAAATGAGACATTTGTCTCACTGGGTTGCTAGTACCTTATATTAAGTTACCGGAATATTTTATGATATTAAATCCTCGACACATCATCATTGTAGCGTCGTCTTGCATTATACAGGGTGTAGAAATGCTTTACGCACCATAGGGATTTCAATGGTAATTTTTTCATATGAAAATATTTGCTTCCCTAATTATTTTAGAGCAAACTTGTATGGCAGTTTTTTGTAGAGAAAAAAAAGCTGTATCCATTTATGCCAGCATTTGTCATTTTACATTTCGGAAAACCGAAAATTTAAAGAAATAAAATTACCATTTTTAGACAAATCAGTGGTGCCTTCAAATTATTGAAGCATCTCAAAGCATCAACAAATTAGTTTGCTATTTATTTGTTTGCATCTGTCAAATGTAGCGGCAACCATGGCACTTATTGCACCTGATCTGCTTCCAGCATACCACCACTTCGCAATTTACACTGATTTAAAAAAAAATGATAATTCTAGTTTCTTTCATTATTAGGTTTTCTGACGTAAAATAACAAAAATGATGGCATAAGTGGATGCATAATTGTTTGCTCTACAAAGAACCTATTTACAAGTTTGCTCTAAAATAATAAGGGAAGCAAATATTGTCATATGAAATAATTACCATTGAAAACCCTATGGTGCGTAAAGCATTTCTACACCCTGTATATTTTTCTCCTGCGTATTCCATCCATTTTCAAACAAAAGTTACAGTAGCAAGCTCAGTACAGCTGCTATTATACCAACTTCGCTAACGTCAAGCAAATACTAAATATCTTCTTGAAATTGAAGTATCTGCTGAAAGAAGTCGGTACTTCAAATTGTAGTAAATACTTGAGTATTTTAACGAAAGTGCTACTTGGTGTAGTAGGTTCCGGAAAAATTAAAAGTATCTACTTTGAAATGTAGTTTCTTCTTAGTTTTGAAGTATATACTTTGTAGAAAGTGCTAATACTTCTAGTATTAGCATGTACTTCGTTTTTATTCATACCTCTCATTATGGTAAATGTCGTCATATGCTGTCATATTTACAACGTTGGGTTACGTTTATACACATGCACAATGCCAGTTGTTTGTATCCGCCGAAGAATATTAATTTCCACATTAGAACGCATATAAACGTGTTCAAATCTGCGCGAGATAAAGAGAGACTATACTGAGTACCAACCAAATCTTCTTTGTTCAAAGCATTCACGCCCATTGATCTACCTGAACAACAGAGCCGAAGCTTCCATGTTCTGGACGGTGGATTTTTGTTGCACCGAGTGGTATGGCATCGCAACGATTCGTTCGGAACAATTTGTATACTTTATGTGGAATACATTAAGCGGCACTATGGATCAAACGCATGTATAGTTTTTGACGGTTATCCGGATAACTTCGATAGCATGAGCACGAAAAGCGCGGAAAGACATCGACGTTTCAGGTCGCAAACCTGCGCTGATATCGTTTTCGATGAAGCAATGATTTCCACTATTTCGCAAGAAAAGTTTCTGTCTACCGATTCGAACAAAAGGCGTTTAATTCCTATGTTAAAGACGAAGTTTGAAGAGCATGGTTATATATAGTAAAGCAATCCGTGGAGGATGCGGATTTGCTCATCGTCCAAACAGCGCTCGATATGTCCTCTTCATATCCGTTTGTTTATGTTGTAGGGGAAGACATAGATCTATTGGTTCTGTTAACCGCAAGGGCATGAGATCATGTCAATGTTTTTTGCGAAAACCAGCTAGAGGAAAGATTGCGGAACAGATATTTTCTGGGCGAAGCCTCAACTACAAGGATACCGTAGCGAAGAATTTTCAGTTTCTCCATGCATTCAGTGGTTGCGATACCACCTGTGCTCTGTTCAACCAGGGGAAATAGTAATTTATTATACAAGACGATAAAGTTAAATTTTATCCACGAGTGAATCGTTTAACGTCGAGACGAAGTCGAGACGTTAATGATTCAAGAGTGGATAGAAATAACTTTATCGTCGTGTATAATACAATATTTTTTTCTATAGCAAGAACTTTAACAATTTCAAAAGAAAATAATGACAGTCAATCACATTTCAAAAGCTAGATCGGGTTGCTACGATAATACGAAGCTGTCATATTTAATTTAAACAAAAGTTAGAAAATTAAATTACTTTATCTACCCTTGATGTTAAAGTGCTACTTTATCTACCCTTGCTGTTAAAGTAAAACTTGACCTTTTGTTTTGAGTTGATAAAAGCACACTTTAACATGTGCTATAGAAAAAATAAAATTTTTCAATCTCCTTAAAAAAAACAGCAAGTTGGCTGATACCATTAAAATCTTTCAACATCCAGAAGCAGACGTTAATGCTCTCGCTACAGCTGTAGTGCATCGCATGAAAACGATTTATTGGATTTCCTCCAATACGAATGTTTTGTGAAGGCTGTTTTCAAAAACAAATTTAACCTTGCCTCCCTGCCTCCCACAGAAGATTCGGCACGTCAGCATTGCCTACGGACATATCATCAAGTTCAGATGTGGAATGGCATTACGAAAAACTCGGAGGAATACGGTTGGCAGAAAACAAAAACAGGGCTTGATGCTGTTCGCGCAACACAACAGCCAGCCTCCGAAATACTTCTCTAGTCAATTTCTTGCAGATGTAAAAAAGGCTGTAGGACGGCATGCCGGTGTCGGAAGATCGGGTTAAAATGTTCGGCACTCTGTTTCTGTTGCAATGGTGTAGCTTGCGAAAACATTCCTGACATTCTGGAAGATTCTGACGAAGAGGAAGATAATGAGACTGCAGATATCCTTGACTCCTTACAAAAATACGAGGAAAATGAAAGAGAAGAAGAAGAGACTGGCGACTCTGAAAATTCATTTGCGCCAAAACTATCGCAATGTGCAAAGCTGCGGAAAAGCAAGTACCTAGGTAATCAATTCGATTGTGGATTAGGCCTACTGGGGAAACCACGTAAAAAAAACGCGCCGATGCACTCTACCTCATGGGTGGTGTAGAAACGAGTTGCAATATGTATTGGTTTTAATAATGTTTCTGTACAACAAACTATAGATAAGTTAATTTGTGGTTAATGTGAAAACACTGTTGAAAATACAGAGTTTTTGCGAATTCAAAATGTTCGTTCTATTCTAAGCCCTTTAACTCGAAAACTATCGATCTGACAAAATATATTATAAGTATTGTGTAGTAGCAAATTTTATTCTCTTTAATTTATCATAAGAACTTATTTGCATAGGATTAACAGGAACGGAGTTATATGCCAAAAACTGTTTTTGGGTGCCATTTTTCCAAGATGGCGGCGCAAACGGCGACCTCCCAAGGTCGCAAATTAAGAGCCATAGTTAGGGCATATAGGTCGACATTCCTGCCAAGTTTCAAAACTTCATGACCTTTTGTAACCTAAAATATTATAATGACTGGACTAAAAGAACAGTAACATCATTACACTTTCTACGATTTTCCAAAGTCAATAAGCCGACAGTCGCCGCTAATCTACAGACATAGTTAGGTAAGTCAATATTGAGCAAGTAATTCTTACAAATTTTCTTTGGATTTTTTCGATTCTATTACAATGAATTGCATAACAAGGGTTTCAGATTACGCTTGCATATTCAAGATTTGATCTAACGTAAGCAGAATACAACAGTTTATATTTATTAATATTTTTAAAAGAATTTGTAATTCTTAAAATAAATCCTAGCATGGAATTTGCTTTATTTGTAATGTTTTCAATACGTGTGATACAAGTTAATGTAAATAAAAAGTAACACCAAGATCTTTCATAAAATTTACTTCATGGATAATTTCTTGTGCGATCGTGTAGTCATATTTTAAACAATTTAAATTTCTTGTAAATCTAATATAACAGAATTTATTTATATTCAGTGGCAAGCAATTCAAGATTCACTTGCAATTTATTTATGTCGTTTTGGTTTTTATGACGATATATTTTAAGATCATCTGCAAAGAACAAATGGCCACATAAAAGTATAAATGATAAATTATTAATAAAGATTAAAAACAAAGTTGATCCAACATGGGAGCCCTGAGGCACACCAGACGTAACGTAATGGAGATTACAATGAAAACCGTTTACTACAACCATCTGTGTTCCGTTAGTGAAATACGATGTAAACCACTGCAGTAAATTTTCTGTAACGTCGTAATATAAAAGTTTTTGAACAAGTAATACGTGGTTGACCTTGTCGAAGGATTTGCTAAAATCTCTATACACCGTGTCGACCTGAAGCCCTTCCCCGAAGCTCTCAGCAAGACAATTTGAAAAGATAAGTAAATTGCTTACTGTTGACTTTTTGGCTAAAAATCCATGTTGCTTGGGAGTTATATAAGCTTCCATAAAATACATTAAGTATTTGCTTATAATGCTTTCAAATACCTGTCCAAATACCGAGAGCTTCGAAATAGGTCGATAATTAGTAATTACTCACCACTGATTTATCGCATGATTTAAAAATAGGCGTAATGTAAGATAACTTCCACTTAGATGGAAATACAACACATTTCAAAGATTTATTAAAGAAAAGCTGTAGAGGATAAAATAAAGTGTGAGAACAATTTCTTATAAAATATGGATCAACACCATCAGGGCCTTTAAATTTAAAAACGTCGAGATTAGAAAGAGTGTCCTGAATTTCATTCTGACTCAGTGATCATTTAGAAAATGAAATATCAGGTGAAGGTGTATTAATATTTTGCATTGATTTAAATGCAGCAGGTTCCCAGACTGATGAAAAGTGAGTTGCGAAATAATTGGCTATTATTGTTGGACTATTACTGGAAGTGTCATTGTCAGTCATTTTTTATGGAAGTCCAAAGTCTGTTTTGTTCTGCTTAACATGAGACCAAAATTGTTTAGTATTTGATTGACTATTCAATTCACCTGTCATCTGTCAAAAAGTGACCAATAAAAATCCAGACAACTTTCCACATATTGCCAATTATCAAATATGATCACAGCGCCTTTCATGACCTACCTTGAGACTCAATCCAGTTTCTGTGACCTGTATCTTCCTAGAAGGTATTCAAGTGACTATTCAACACTATAACATATAAGCCAATCACATTGCAGACATTTGCTTTTTTCAACAGTTACTATAGAAATTGCGTAGTTTGTTGCTAGATTTACTGAAAACTAATTTAAAAAAGTAGTTTGGTTCGTTAAATAGTCAAGGGTAATACCACAAGCAGTGGATATATTTTTGACAAATATTGTGTCGTTTTCATGTAAATTATTGCGTTTAAATTTCACGCTACAAAATCACATCAAAAATGTCACGAGCCGAAGGAGAGTGACATTTAAATGTGATTTTGTTGAGTGAAATTTGCAATAATTTCTATGGAAATGGCAAAATATTAAAAAAATATATATCCACTTCGAGTGGACTATTTAACAATATTAATACATAACGATTAACTTTATTGAAAAATAATCCAACAATTAATATAATTATTCATTCTCAATTAAATTCAGCGAAATACTTCCAAAACACAGCATTTTAAAATTTTTAAAACAAGCCACACAGGTTGTTGGGGTTTAGTGTTACGTAACCTAGCGATATCACTAAGGACAGAACATCGTTGCTAAACGATACTTCACAAAAAGGCTATTTATTTTTTGAGTACGTACATTGTTTTGTGAATATTTTGCATGGTGCCCAATATTCAGCGATATACTGCTGTTATTGGTTGAAAAAAGCAAACGTCTGCAATGTGATTGGCTTATATGTTATAGTGTTGAATAGTCTCTCGAATACCATTCTTAGTCAAAGTTAAATAGATTATTTTTGCGGTGGTATCACTACTCATGTTCATTGCGCTACCAAAACTAATGAAAACATATTATTAAACAGTTGTTTTACAAACTTAAAACTGCCAACTAAAAGTCAATTTTACACACTGTCGTAGATAAAATTACTTTGAGTTAAACATAAAATTTCTGTAATGCTGTCGATACATGCTTCTTGAATCGAAGATGAGTGTCAAGTATAATTCCTAGGTTTCTTGCGTGATAAGAAAGCGGCAGTAATATATCTTTAATTTTAATAGCAATATTCTGTCTTACAATATTTGTTAGTGTAGGTTTACCAAACAGCAAAACTAAACTTTTATTAGCATTGATTTTTAAACAGTGTTTTTCTGATAGCTCAACAACTCTTATAATATTATCATTGACAATAAATTTGCAGCAGCCACATTGTCAGCAGGAAATTCGTATAATAATTGCGAATCATCGGCATAAAGATGATATTCACAATGTTTTACATATGTTTTAAATTAAAATGTGTATATTATAAACAATAACGGACCAAGTACTGAACCCTGTGGTACACTTTTAGTAATGGACAAAGAGTTGGATTTAGATTCCTTAAAGTATAACGGTCTGAGAGCGATTAGTTACATAACTTTCAATAATTTTAATGACGATGGCGTCCGACCCAAAACCAATAAATTTAAGTATTGCCAGCAGTAAATTATGCGATATTGTGTCAAAGGCCCTTGAATAATCGATCAAAACAAGAAGGAATAAATTATTTTTGTCAATAGCAGAAAATATATTATCTGTAATGTTTAGTAGAGTCGTGGTGCAACTGTAACACGGTCTAAAGCCTGATTGTATATCCGGAAGAACATTATGCTCAACGAAGTGTTAACGAATTTGATATGCCTTATTAATGTTTTCCAGGACCTTTGACAGTGTAGGCAGTATACTAATCGGACGCAAATCCTTGAATTCCTTGGGTTGCTTGATTTTAGGTAACGGAATAAAGATAAAGATAAAGTAGCACTTTAACATCAAGGGTAGATAATAGTTATTTAACCAACAAATGTGTTAATGAAGGCGATTAATAATCGAAACTGTTTAAAGCACGAACGAGCGATAACGAGTGAGTGCCTTTAATAGTTGAGATTATTAATCGCCCATTAACAAACGAGTTGATTACAACATTTTTTCGTTGACCACAAAAAATAATTTTTTGTGGTGAAAAATTTGATTAATACAACTAACCTCCACGCAAAATATCATCAAAACGTCAAAATCACAAAAACAGTTAATTAATGAAAAAGAGTGTATTAATCAAAAACAGTGTATTAATAGATCTATTAATCCATCCTTTTTTAAAAAAACAGTTAATTAATGAAGAACAATGTATTAATCAAAAACAGTGTATTAATGACGTCTATTAATCCATCCTTTTTTAGGAAAAATAATTCATTAATATTGAAATTAACAAGCGGTCAACGAAAAAGTAATTTAATTTTCTAACTTTTTTATTATACCTGCATCAGAATCGCCGTTTAAAGCACGCCTGAGCGTGCGAATACAGGCGATTAAAGCTCGCCGAGCTTTAAAGGTTGTCAAGGAAACGACTGAATGCAACAACGGACATGGACGCGACAAAAACGTAAATAATTCTCGTAACTATAGTAGCAATATTATTATGCCCTCTCGATTTAACACGACAAAAATTATTTCTTAAGTTTTTAGTGCGTATTTATTTCCAGTATTGGAGGTATAATAAAAAATAGCGTAAAGTATTCGTGGATAGCTGGTCTTTAAAACACTTGCTCTATTTCTAGCACTCCGGCTACGCCGTCGTGCTCGAAAACTCGCGCGTGTTTTAAAGACCTTGTTATCCACTCATACTTTAATATACTATTATTTAAATTAAATCTTACAGCTTCGTATTATCCTAGCAACCCAATCTAGCTACTAAGATTTTAAAATCAGATTGCCTTTCCTTATTTTCTTTTGAAATTGTTAAAATTCTTGCTAGAAAAAAATGTATTATACACGACGATAAAGTTATTCGTATTACTATCCACTCTTGATTCATTCACTCGTGGATAAAATTTAACTTTATCGTCTTGTCTAATAAATTACTGTTATTAATCCTGATTCAGCAAAACACTTTAATTCACAAATTAAAAGTCAAATGCTAATGGTTGGACATTTTGGACTTAACGATTCATTAAGAGTTAGTGGCCCCTTGCATGTGCTGAAGGCAGATGAAATTTCATTGACTATTCAACTCACCCCCTTCAAGTTAACTATTCACCAATAATAATTTAGTATTTATGCCATTTGCCACCAATCAGCGTAAAATTGTGCAACAATTCCGCTAGCGGAGTTTTAATGAAAATCGTACGACACCAAGGCGGTCTATATTGTTCCAGGCCATGACACTGGCTCTGTTGCCAGATTGTGTGGTAGGCCATTCCAAGACACACTAAGTTTTATTTGTTTGAAATATATTTGACATTAAAAACTATTTTGACAAGACAGGTCATATAAGTTCCAAAAATGCATTTGAAATTTTATCTACCAAGCTGCAAGTTGCTCCATATGTTAGCGTGTTCAAGTTTCCATCTAATGGAACGGTGGCACAAAAATAAAAAGACATTTTGCATTTAGAGAACTGGCAGATTGGAAAGGCTAGTGTTGTGTGTGAAAAGCACTTTAAGAGAGCAGATATAAAAGGTAATAAGATGAAGAGACTTGTGTTGACTGTAAGATCACTAGCTTCCAGGCAAGTTAATTTGAAGAAATTACTGTTTTAGATGAAGTCAAAATTAGTAACGATTTACTTGCAATTGAGAATTAAGATACCTACCCATTAGGAATTGTTTTTAAATCGAATATTATGGTGAAGTGACACACTGCGATGTAAATAGCAGTGATTTTATAGATTTTTTTCAACTGAAATGCATCACAATGACAGTAATAGTGCACTGACAAATTGTTTATTTAGTGACCAAAACTAGTAATTTTTTGTTAAAGGTTGGCAAAGCCATGTTGCCAGATTGTGGTAGGCCATTCCATAGGTCACTTTATAGGCCTAGTGTCATGGCCTGGAACAATATAGACCGCCTTGACGACACTCATTAATGACCAATAGAAAAATTAGTTCACGAGCCGTAACCCAGACAACAACAAAATTTTTTGGAAATTTTTTGTAGGTAGACATTGCTTCTTTTTAGGGTTTGTGTCGTTACGATTTTCTTACCGAATCTGCATTCGAGCATTAATTCATATCCGGAAATTATTTATCGTGCATTCCAACAACGTCCTAATTTGCCCTCGCGTCCCGCTCGACGTTGTTGGAACGCACTCAAAAAATTTCCGGAAAGAATTAATGCTCTTGTGAGATTATATGTGACAATTTTTTTCTCTTCCTGTGACATTTATTTAACTTCCTGTAAAATTAATCAAATATGATATTAGAAATGTCAAATTCGACAAACAATTTCTTTTATGTCAACAGATTTTTATTTTCAAAGAGGACGTGATAAAATTGATTAATTACTAACAGCCGTATTCATAGTCGTTCGCCAGCGGCTCGCCGGCGAGTCGCCTGAGTTTCGTTATGAATAGTATGTTGGCGGCACTGTACGTCTATGTCAAATTCGAGGTTAGCAGGTTAGATTTTGTGTCAATTTCTGTCAAAACTGACAGAAAACCTAACCTGATAACCTCGAGTTTGACATAGACGTACAGTGCCGCCAACATACTATTCATAACGAAACTCCGGCGACTCGCCGGCGAACCGCTGGCGAACGACTATGAATACGGCTGTAAGAAATGTCAACTTTGTTCGTTGAATAGTTCTTCAAATGCCGCTTGCAGCCGACGAATTGCATGAATTTTTGTCAAAGTGTTTATTCGTGTTTATTGCTTCAAAATTGGCCTCGTGCTGTCGCACTCGACCAATTTATATCGAAGCAATAAGCACTCATACACTTTGACAAAAATTTTCGGCAATTCGTTGACCGCTCGCGGTATTGTATATGACAACTAAAAACGATCAACTTATTTGCGAAATTGGCCGACGATACACTAAAAGTCATAACAAAAACCAGTTATTATTAGTTAGAAAGAGATATATAATTAATTCATAATGTTTCTTCCGTAGGTTGCATGCATCAATTGGGTTAGTAGTCAAACTGTGACATAAAAAACTCATTTACTAATTGAACTTCAAAAAAGCAAATAACAAATGTGATTTAAAGTTTTAGTGAAAACTACCTAAACCATGACGAAAAAGCTTTCAAATCGCCATATTTAGCTCTTTAATGGAAACTAATTAAAAATTATATTAATACGATATTCTCTATTAAAACACAAAAATTAATTTCTTCTAAAGAACGATTAGAGAAATTATAAACTTTAATTCGTCTTATAGAAACCAACTTGACTCCTGAAATATCCAGTAAGCTGGATAAAATTTGGCCATTAATAACTTTAACAAACCAATCTAATAACTGCTTTTTCTATATTATCTAGCTGAAAGCATGACATTTCAATTTTAGTTGATCTGATACTTTGCTGACTAGTTGGATTATTTTTATTTAATAGTATATTATATAAAAGGAAGGTGATGCATTACTGACAAAATGGCATAGACATCCAATGTACGAGACAGCTTGTTGCCGAGAGTCACATAAAGATACTTTTTTGGCATGTATTGTATACTGTTACTTCAGATAATTCCTGAAACTTCTTTGTGGCGCTTCAATAATCATGCTATTTTTTTGGTATTTCGCCACACTACAAAATGAAAAATATTAAAACATGAACGTTTCGGAAGACAAATCTATTTCCGTTATCAACATTAACTAATTAAATTAAAAATCAACAAGAACTTAGCTTATTTAATTGAAAGTCTAAGAGAACACGACTAACCTCCGCTGTCTATTGGGGAGGTCACTCACACACGTCCGCACCCGACAACAGTCGCACTAACACTAATTATTTATAACATAAATCAATAGTTCTTTTTAATATGAGAACCCTCTCAGGTTTGGGCATGCATTTGTACGATTGAAATACATTTGCAACGACACTCTGTTCAAACTAAAATTTTTCGGTAAGGTAGATTCCTTTAATACGAATTGTAAGTTGACAAGTAGTTAATATGGTACATACTTGCATACCACAAATCTAAATTTGCCTTACAACTATCATCACGATTTCAATATACAGTCTTAAACGAGTCTATTTGTCACTTTTGATTTTACACGTACTAGATATTTTTCAAAACCGTTTACAAATTTACATATTTATGTTCATTGTTTCACATTAGAACTTCATTACCGTTCTGATGTTATTTATCCAAATTCTACATTTACACTACCTAAATTATAGTCTAAACGCTACAACTTGAAATTTCTGAAACTTCGGAAGTGTCAACTCAAACATGTTCTGTCAGCAGTCACTACCGTTGTCATATTCGCACATCGAGCTGCTATCTTGCATAATCAGCTCCTTGGTTTCTTACAAGTGCTGATTTCCATCTATCTACATGTCAACTTTCTATTTACTTCAGTCATAACCTTAATTATCTATTACGTTGTGAGAACGAACAGAAAACAAAGTGGCTCCTTCGTCACTTGCTAATGAAAATATATTGTATACCTACATTTAGTCCCTTTCTGGATTAAGGTTCCTATTAGTAGCTTTATTTATTAATTATAGGTCAAATAGCATAACGTTAATGCAAATTTAGTATTATTAAACCAGAAAATATCGATAAGGGTGGCTGTCAATATCCAGGATATTGAAATAGAGCTTATTTGATATACTTTTAAAGTAATGTTTTTTTCATACAACTTGTTCTACTATAATCGACATTGGTGCCACAATTTCTTGTTTGCGTTAAAAATAATTTTAAACATCGTACGCTTCGATGACTGGTAGTTTGCAATTATTCTCAAGAATAGCAGCAGTATGTGTACGGTTTTATTCTCCAAATTTGAAATCAAAATTTTATTTTTCTGTCGAAACAAGCCTTTTTATACATTTTTATATTTTATAAGAACCACATTTTAATTTCAATGTGTTTCGTTAACTTAAATATTGTATTCTGGATATAGACTTTTGCACTAGCTGGATTTCAGCGACATATTTAAATTAAAAAAATAAAGCAGCACTAAGTTGAATAGTGAATACGAAACAAGTAATTGTTTACATTTCTTTTTAATATGATGCAGTCCCTCTACCTTCCCGGTTTCACAATGAGCTTGTAAACTTACAAGGCATGTAATGTAATAATTTGGAGACAATCCGGGGCCACATGCGCATCGAAATGTACTTTAAGCTCAACGCTAATGAGCAAATCTTCAACGTTTGGCATTTGCTGTTCACCGTTTCGTGCAATGGACACACACATTAGTTCAGGTAAGTAGCGCCTAACTTCCGTATTAGTAAAATTAGAGTGTGTTTTTATTGAGATACTTAAAACCTATTTTAAAGGACACGATTCGAACCAGCATCGCTACATAATTCAAAATTGCATAAAACGGTCTTTCAACAAATTAGAGGCACCAAATCTTTTTTTATATCACCTGGTAGCGTAGCTAAAGGAGCTTTAATTTTCAGCGTTTTAAACTTTTCACTTGCTTTCAAAATATTTATGAATCACTTCTAACGATACATTTGAATGAACCGGTCTTTAGTACTATGTCTATACATCATATTTTGGTTTTGAAGTCTTGATGGACCAAATAAATTGTAATACTACATCCCCAGATGTTCAATCAATGAAAATTGTATGTTTTATAATAAACTTCAGAATACAGTGAATATTATTGCGAGAGGAGAAGTGAGTTGCGATTCCAGTGAGAAAAATTTCTACTAGAAAATGTTCTGCAAGTGAAATCAGGTACATGTTGCATCACAGCATTGTTGCATGATTTTTTCAATTACTATTACATACTTAAACGCTCTAGTTGGTAAGTGCATGCTCAATGGCTACACAAAACATGTCTTACAAAAGTTTTGACACAATTTAAATATTTTTTTTTCAAATAAAGAGGGGATGAGCAAACACGCTAATCTAAATTTTCAGTGTTTTACAGATATCTGAAGACCTAAGTGAACTAGGTCCATTTCTTTAAAACATTGTCTTAAAATAAGTGGAATTTGCATATACAAATTCGAAAAACGACCCTGCATAATTACTAGTGTTTGTTGTTTTGAACTGGTTACCGCTATTTTCCAATGTGTAAATACTAGTAATTGTGATGCTTGGTAACAGGTAAGTAATTAAGGTTAATTCCTAAATTTTGGTTTTAGTGAATCCACACTGATTCCTAACAAAATGCTAGGATTTAAACACTAGCACTGAAATAGTAATTTATGTACCTAGAGCGAAAAATGATGCATTAGGCGTGAGTCCAAAAAAACTCGAACGAACGCCTAATGCATTTTTCGCTCGTGTTGCATACAAAATTTTTCCTACGACTGTAAAATTTTCGAAAATAGGTTTAAACTGGTGTTTTTTGCCATTTCTAAAATCTTCAGCGACGTGCAAATTTTTACATTACAATTGGATATTTTATCGCCCATTTCTTATTTTTCTTGACACTTAAACACCGACAATACACAAAATAAAGCACAAGTATCTTTAAATCGCGAAAAAAGGTTTAAATCAAATTCACAGTGACAGCTGTCAACTTTGACGTTTCCAAATAGCTGACCACTAGCCGACTTAGGTATATAATCATGAAAGCTTATATAAAATTTATGTATGTTGCTATGTATTACGATTCACGATTATATACTTACGTATGACGGCTGCCGCGATGAACTGATTCAAAACAATCAATTTTTGACGTACGTCAACAAGGCGGAAAGCTTGATTTTAGAAGCAGTCGTAGGAAAATGAAATTAAAGACTCGAACGAAATTAATATTGATGAAAAGCTGTGTTTACTGAGCATACAACGTGCATATATTAGTGCGTAATGTCGTGCGTATATTAGTAACGTCATAAAACATTAAATAATTTCTAATTTCTAGAATGAAAGCTTTTTTTGACAAAAAACAATGAACACGATTAAAAATGATAGCAGTAATTTGTCTATTTTTTTAAGGTTATTTGCAAAGCGCCATTTCAGACATTTATTGAACCTTAATTAGTAACTGAGTATTAAATAATAATTACTTATGCAGCAAGGTCATTATGAAGATGTTGATACTCGAGAGGTATAAATCTCAAGCCTGTGGAACATAGAGTGTTTTTGAATACATAAATAAAAGCTTTAAACAACGTACAGCAATCCATAATGCCCTAGGGCAGGGGTGGCGAACCTATGGCACGCGTGCCAGGAGTGGCACGCGAAACAATTTTACTGGCACGTAGAGAACGTTGTATAATATATATATTATATTTTTCAAAAACTTTTACATAAATATTAACCTTTAGTAACCTTAGCAAATTTTAGTTACTACAAAAATATTTGTCAAATGTTTCGTAGAGGTCAATGATTTTAAGACGTGTAATAATGCACAAGTCAGCTTTAGTTTTCTACTGCAAGCGTAAGATGATACTTTTATTCTACTCTTGGTTATTCGTACGTGTAATAATGTATGAGATCAGTTTTAGGTTTCTACTGCAAGCGTAAGATGATACTTTTATTCTACTCTTGGTTATTCGTATTCGTACATATTTGCCATTGTCCTGTAATTCGTAGTGGTGTGAGGTGTGTGGTTGTGCTTCCAATAAAATAGTCTTTGGTGTTCGAAATCGTTAACGAGAGGCTTATTTTATCTAGACAGCTAATTACATTTGTACTTAAAGCCTAGTTTCGAAAGTGATTATTATTTATTTGATTTTTCGTACAGTTCCCGTTAACATGGCTAATTCAAATAAAAAACAAAGATTATCTTTAGAGTCAAGTAGCAGAGAATTTCAAAGTTGGTGGACTGAAGAGTATGGGATGACATACACAGGAAATAAAGCTATATGTGTTCTCTGTTCAGGGTCAGTAGTATGCAGGACGTCATCTGTTAAAAGACATTTTGAAACAAATCATGCATCTCTTCTTGAAAAAAGTAAAGAAGAAAGAAAAGAATTTATTGCTCGGGCAATTAAAAATAGAAATGCACAGTCAACATCTTTAATGAAATACGTCTCCAGTGAATCAAATATAACCGCTGCCAGTTTTGCTGTCTCTAATGTAATTGCTAAACATGGAAAACCGTTTAGCAGTGGAGAATTTTTAAAAGATGCATGGTTGAAATCCGCGCAGTATCTTTTTGACGATTTCGGAAATAAACAAAAAATCATTCAAAAAATACAAGATGTACCTCTGGGTAGAAACACTGTAAAAGACCGAATTTTAAAAATGGCGGCAAATATAAGTCAACAGCAAAACACAGAAATAATTTCTTCAGGCCTGTTTTCGCTTTGTCTTGATGAGAGTACTGACATTTCCGGGTCAGCACGTTTGGCAATTTTTGTCCGATATTGCATAGGGAATTATGTTAAAGAAGAATTAATAGACTTAAAATCTTTAGCAACAACGACAAAAGGAGTGGATATTTGTGAAGCAGTTATAAATGCGCTGTCTGAAAGAAACATAGATCCCTTCAATGTTGTATCGGTAACTACTGATGGTGCTCCCAGTATGACTGGCAAAGAAGCTGGTTTTGTCAATTTGTTTACAAAACACATTGGACGTTCACTTTTGGGTTTTCACTGCATTATACATCAGCAAGCTTTATGCTCAAAGACTGGTTTCAAAATTCTAGAAAATATTATGCGCACGGTAACAAGAGTAGTAAATTTTATATCTGCAAATGCGTTGAATAAAAGAAAATTCAACATTCTGTTGAGTGAGATAAACTCGGTCTACAATGGTTTACTTATGTACAATAATGTCCGATGGTTAAGTCGAGGTAAAGTGCTCCAACGATTTGTTGAATGCTTGGATGAAGTTAGACTTTTTCTACATAATGAGAATAAAACTGAACAATACCAAGAATTGATGAACGTTGAATGGACCTCAAAATTAATGTTTTCGGCAGACTTATGCCTACATTTAAATGAATTAAATGTTAAATTGCAAGGTGTCAATAAGACTATCATCGGATTGTTTGACCTAATTCAAGCATTTGAAGCAAAATTGCAAATATTTTATCGAGACATCTCTACCAAAAGCTTCAAATATTTTCCAAATTTGAAAGAATTCTTCTTCACAGATTTGGACTTTCACGAAAAACCAGATGAAGCTAAACTGACTGAAGAATTTTTAGATGTAATTAATTCCATAATCAGTGAGTTTTCATCAAGATTTACCCAATTTAGACAATTTGCTGAAACTGCAAAATTTATCATAAACCCAGATACAATGGGTGCAGATAACCTGAACTTAGAAGCATTTGACTGGTTGCAGTTAGACGAACTTGAAATGCAATTAACAGATTTTCAGTCGAGTTCCATATGGAAGCAAAAATTTGTGGATTTACGAAACGATTTGGAAATAATTGAACGCGAGCGATTGTCCAATATATTTAACAAGAATGCAGAAGCGGAAATCGTAAAAACTTGGAATGCCATGCCGCAAAGCTTCCATTGTTTGAAAAAACTAGCACTGGCAATTTTGACAGTTTTTCTTCTACATATGCTTGTGAATCTTTGTTTTCGGAAATGAACTTCATAAAAAATAGTTTCAGGAACAGATTGACGGATGAATCTAGTTTAGCATGCGTGTTGCTGAAAGTCTCCAAATATGAACCAGATATAAAGTGTTTGTCATCGAATATTCAGCAACAAAAATCCCATTAATAAATTATTGGAATATTTTTTTTACATTTTTCTATTTCAATATGACAATAAACGTTAATGTAAAGTAGTATGACAATAAAATGTTGTTACAATGAATTATATTGTGTTAAAGTTTGTCTTTTTTAAAACAAACTAACTGGCACGTCAGCACATTAAAAAATTTATTTTTTTAAATTTTTGGCACGGTAACAGAAAAAGGTTCGCCACCCCTGCCCTAGGGCGTAAACATC
Organism: Agriotes lineatus; assembly: GCA_940337035.1. NCBI lineage: Eukaryota > Metazoa > Arthropoda > Insecta > Coleoptera > Elateridae > Agriotes > Agriotes lineatus. The sequence continues at coordinate 83,278 of CALNHX010002203.1, forward strand.
GGGCGTCTGCTCATTATTAGGGGGCACAATGAGCAGGCGTTATCATTGTACTCGCTCTTTACGCCATAGAACGCTATGAACTGCGTATCATAGATAGAAACAACAAATAATAGATCAGTAGAATATAATAGTTATTTACTATACAAGTGGGATAACAGCATCATTAATATACGTGTGTCCAAGTTGTCACACATGTATTGTACAAAATTTTATCTACGACTGCCTAAAATTGAGAAAAGTGTATTAAGAGAAATGTCAGATCTGTCATTTTCAAAAATATTTTAGTAGGCAAATGTCATTATGTCATTCATTTGACACTATTTCAATTACTTACCCCACTGGAGTAGATAATAGTTATTTATCTAACACACTATGGCTCACTGTATCTCACATTGATGAAATCACGTGTCGCTTTAAAAGTTTTGAAAACGTTTGACCCAGTATAGTATAGATTTACATCCAACTGGATACTACAAAGTCCAAACAAGTATCTAATACATCTGCGTCTAAACGTATCAAGGGCGTGATATTTTCAAATGCAACTGTATATTAAGGTGTCTACGTTTACTCCTCCAGCACCTCTACTTACAAAACTAAATTAAAAAAAACAGTAATAGCATTTTGTTATATTAAGATCAACCAATAAACTATTTAAAGGAGGGGGGGTTATAATTTACTATTGTAAATTAAAGAAATTATTTATCTGATATTCTTTAGTAGGTAAGTGTTTTTAATATTTTTGACGGGTACTTACACATCATAAATTTATTGTGTAGTATTTCGATTACTAGGCGTATTATAAACCTTAATTAATAGAAGAATCCTTAATTAACATAAGTAATTATTTGTCACATATTACTAATGCAAAAAATAATAAATAATTTATCAAATATTCTTCTGCATGATTGACAATCATTCAAAATTTATTATTTTGATGAATAGAAATTTTATAACTTGATATAGTCACTCCGGTGTATAATACACCTGACTATAGAAATTAATCGCATCTAATCGTACTACATAACTAAATTACATCATCGCTATTTGTAAGGCTTGATTTAAAGCAATATTGAATATTAATGTATATAATGGAAGTGTCTTCCACGCTTGAATTCTGCGAACCATTTGTAAACCGTAGTTTTGGATGGTGCTTCATCCCGAAATAACGAACTAAGTTTTTTCACACATTGTTGGGGTGTTAAACCGTATCGAAAATTATAAAAGATCATCACTCGAAAATCACGATTCGACGTTTCCATTTTTCACACAATTATTACTTTGTTAAATTCTATTGAAACGAAACTGCTCGGTTTGAAATCGAACTGACAACTGATTGATAGATTAAAAACGTCAACTTTTACAAATATGACAATTGCAGAACGCTGGCAATGCAAGGAGTACTCGATTTCACGAACTTTAGCAGTGTAGCTCGTACATATCTACAATAGTTATTAAGGTACCAAGGGCATTATGAGTAAAATAAGAGCCCAAGATTGTTAGTGTACTAACCGAGGGTTTGGCCCGAGGTGTGTACAACAATCGCGGGCTCTTAGCTCATAATGCCTGTGGTGCCTTCAAGGTTTTATGTCCTACCAATTTTCTTACCAAATTCACATTCATATTCAATTTATATAATTACTATGATATAGTATTTAAGATTGATCTAGTTAGCTGATCTAAGTTAGATTTGTGACATTAGCTGAGCTGTCATTAATTTTCATTGTGACAGTGGTGCATAATTTTTGAAATAAAAGTTGTATCCATGGAAACAAATACTGTTAATTTTTCATAATAACCCTAGTGTTCTTATGAAGAAAATAATTGCCCTGGAGCGTTATTTTGTATCTAAGATGCCTTAAAATAGAGTGATTAATTTCAATTAATGTACTGGTAGGACATAAATAATATAACAATGCTTTTTATACCAACCAATCTGTAATGGTGTGTTGGCACTGATTTATGATTTTCTTGTCACTCGGCTATAAACTTGCTGGATGTAACGCATTTAAAGCTGATAAACGAAACATTATCGGCTTCTTATCTACGAACATCAGAACAGCAAAACGCAAGATTTCACATATCACTTTCCAAACTGGATAACATGAGTTTTCCCGGTTTAATACCGATACTAACAGTTGGCAATCACTATCAATTGTTTCTACCAATATTACTTACGCTGATATCCCCATCGGCTTCTGTGTTAAAAGTGAGAAACCGATGCTGGCGGCTCTGATATCTGTTGGGAGGTCCCATGGTCATGTACTTTTCGGTGAAGTTGTCCGCGCGAACGGCCACGGCCACCACGAGGAAAACTAGACATAATTGCAGCGAGGGCTCACTCATGTTTCGAGCTGATCCGGCAAACTGAAGGAGCTTGAAGGAGGCGCTTCCCGGCAACCGATTTTTGCCTTCCCCAGCCCGCTTTACTCATTAGCACTTGTGCGAAATATAGAAATTTTTATTGTACATGGCGTAACGAGCCGCGACGGGCGCAATATTCGCGTTTTACACGAAAGGCCCGCAAAAAGCCGTTACCTAATGCATGGAGGTGGACACCAACAATAGGGAAAGTGATAAGCTGTGTTACATTCATCAGAGCCGACGCTTTTGAATAGTCATTAAGAAATTACCGATAATTGCTTCCTGTTGTTCTTGCACGTACTACATCAATTATTCCTGGTAATAACAGGCTTGACAGCAATTTTTCTGCATCGCGCCCCGACACGCTGTCACCACTATTCGTAACAATGCATTTTTACGACCTTATCAGGTTGACATCTTCAATGGTAGAAATCCAGGGGGCAGTACTTATATTATGCAAAACAGTGGTTAGTAGTATGATTTCTGAAACAATTTGCACGCTAGGTAGTTGAAGTTGTATTTCGAAACGTCTTGGTTTTCAGATTAAGGTTGCAGCTTGTTCAACGATTTCATACCATGCTTTACGACATATCACTATAGATAATTTTACCAGAACTACCAAAAAACTTGCTACTAAAAACTGGTTGAAAAAAGTTAGGAAAATAAAAGAAAAACACTTGTATGAAGAAATTGTTCTAATATTCTGATACGTGCTCTTTATTTATACATAATATAGTAGGGTACCTACAATTGCTTCCACTACAAAAAAAAGAAAAAAAATGTAATGCTAACTTTAAAACATAAACTTTTTGTTAATATTTATCTTAAAATTTAAAAATAAAACAAATTAAATACACCTTCTACACACAAGTTTCTTCAACTTTGTAGAAGGTTTCCCATATACATGTGTGTGTAACTAAATTGTTTTTCAGTGCATTGTATAGTATTGTAAAGGGGGAATAATAGTATATTATTATATGAGCGATTATGACAGCCATTATTCACGAAGATGACATTTGCGCCACAAGCCGAAGGCGCGTGGCGCAAGTCATCTGAGTGAATAATGGCCATAATCGCGAATATAATACGATATTTTATCTACTCCTATGCAATAGGAGACGTGTGTTCATATTTCCGAATTTTGACATTTCTGACAGCTGTTAACTTCAAAAGTCATTGATTAATAAAAATGAATGCTGTGATTGGCTACAACCTATTGAATAATGAAAATAGAATTTTCTGATTGGTTACAACTTGCAAACTATTGAATAATGAAAATAGAATTTTATGATTGGCTGCAAACTGTGAATTATGAATCATAATTAATGGCCATTGTACAGTAGGAGTAGATAAATGCTATTATTATATTATCTACAAGTGAAAACAAATTGAAGAAAAATACAGATCTACGCCATCCCGATAATTTAACTTTTAAAACAACTAATAACAACTCATAACTTTGTAAGTTTTATAACGTGTTATCCCACCTCTGTTGTTAATTGTATCTGCCATAGGCCTGGGCATACTTAAAATTGCATTTTCTCTTAGATTTTGATCCAATGTATCCCACAGATCTGGCAAGATTTATCTTAAATACCGTAGTCCTGAAGCTGATTGGTGGTTAAGTAGCGCATTTCCCAATATACTCCAAACATTTTCGATAAGATTCAGGTCCGTGGGAAATGGTGGAAGAGGTAAATGCTTGACGAGACTTCCTAGAATCGGTTTTAGTACAATATTAGTCCTATGGGGTGGTACATTATTATCCAAATATCGAAAATTTAGTTCTGGAACGTAACGATAGTTGCCCACAAGATAAGAAATAATGTCCTGAGCGTAAACAGCGGTTGTCATATTTTGCTGCCATATTTTCCGACGTTAATGGAAAACAGACGATACCTACATGCAGCCTGTCTCTATTATAAAATTTTTATGAGCAATTGTCCTCCATATTTATTCAAAACATTGACGTTTCGTACAAATGTAAATAATCTAAATTGACGGCATAGAGCCATACTTACATTAATTTCACATAAAACTCAACTGTTTCAGAGATCATTTAGTTTTTGTATCGCAAAGTGTTTTAATAGTTTCTATGATATATTTGCATCTTCTACAACTACAAGTCAATTTAAAACACAATTAAAATAGTAATTTACGATACAAGTGCTTAAAGCTAGTCTTCAGTTACGAGTGGAGCAGTGTTAAAACGCGAGTGAGCGAGCGTTTTAAACCCCGCGAGTGACTAAAGATGCTTTACGCATGTGTATCGTACAATATTTTATCTACGATAGAATATGCAATACACGGTAAATATAAAAATAATATGTTTTAATGCAACTTAGGATTACCAGCAACCGGTCGTAATTTTGAGTGGCTAACATTTTTAAAACACGTTGCTATTGACTCCGTGCCTAATGAAATCTTTTAAACACGTTGCTACTAACGACGTAAACTAATGAAAACATGTTATTAAACAGTCGTTTTACAAACTGAAAACTGCCAACTGAAAGTCAATTTTACACACTGTCGTAGATAAATGCATTTATTGCAGAGGCAGAACGTTCGGGAGTAGCTGAATGATATTTTATTATTAATTATGTTATTTTGGATAATTATTGAGTTGAGGTTATTGATTCAGGGGATTTGTTTGAGATATATGCACAGATTTTACGTAATTATTAATTATTGTTTTTTGTCTTAGTGCAGGTTAAGTGGAAGAGCAGCGGAAGGCAACGCCCTGCCAATGCCGCCGTGCTGAACTTCGCCTCGCACATACCTATATTTCATTTTTTATTTTTTATTTTTATATGAAACTGATAATAAAGACATTATTATTATTATTATTATTATTGATAACCCGCCAATTTTATTGAAGAAATAGCGTCAACGGAACGTAAATCAAATACTGCTCTTAGAGAAAATGTTCTACATTTCTGGCGATATTCTTTACCAACCGCGGATATTATTTTAAACTATGAAGCCGACAAATTTACCTTTTACTTTAAGTTGAATAAGTAAAAGCAAACCCCATTAACGAAATCGAAACATTCATTTGATTAAATTGAATTTATTTCTCCATTTATCATAAAAATAAAATTTTTGTTAAAAACATGTAGTGAAGTAAAATTGAAAGGGATGACGAACTTATTGTTATGATTTGCGTTCTTTAATTTAATGAACTATGTAGGAATATGCTGTACTTTAGTTAGCTGTAAGCCATCTGTATAATATTTTAAGGTAAAATTCGTAGGAAAATGTCATATTTAAATTACAACAAGCGGATGTTTAGAAACGTGCCTTTCGCTTGGGAAGCTGGAGATATTCCAATCTCACGAATAAGATTAGAGTAAGTTTATGCAGCGTTTACTTCATAAACCGAAATATTGAGTGATGTATATGACCGGTACGTGATTAGAAGAAGCAACGGTTGCAACTCGATCATAAAAACTATTTGCAGCTGGGACCAAATGCTTTAGTAGAATTTTAAATCTTTATAGCGGTAATTTACTAAGGGTCCGAACAGGCCACATTTCACCATGGGAAATCCTCAAGCTGGTAAAAATTCATAGAACTATTATGAACGGTCACGTCCGCGTAATGCCAAATGTCCAAAATTTAGACCAGCTCTGATAGGTTATTGGAAACTTTGTAAACGCCCACCGAGCTTTCTTGGTCAGAATGGACTTAGAATTAAGTTAGTTAATAAGAAGATGTAAATACGTAAACTTAAGGTTTCTGTAAACGGCAGAAAAATAAATGCAAGTATTTGTATCTACTTAAGTGTTCTTATTAATCTCAGTAGCTTTGGTCTTCGTGTCCGTGTGTTTCAATTAAAAGGATTGCCAGTTACCCCCACTTTAGGCGTCTCGCAATAGTGGTGATCAAGCGGTGTAATTTATAACTTATTTAAATCGCACGACAGAGGATTTCTTTTGTTTCGAAGTCGGTCCAAGTGCAAGCGTTGAAATATACAAGGGGAAGCACGTGAACAGGACGGGAAAAAGCATCTAATAAACTGAGGCGGTACAACGGAAGCGGTCATTCCGGGAACGGCGTAGAGGACTGGGGACGGCGTCACGTAAAAGTGGCAACGTTGGAAAACCAGCGAGCGTCGAGGAGGTGACGGCAAGGAATCCGTGGAGGCGGCCAGACAACGGGAACGTTCATTGCGGGGAGCGGCGTAGGTAAAATCCAGGAGCGTCGAGGAGTGAATGCAGGAAATTCCGTGGTCCAACGGGAGCGGTCAATCCGGGAACGGCGTAGAGGACTGGGGACGGCGTCACGTAAGAGTGGAAACGTTGGAAAACCAGCAAGCGTCGAGGAGGTGACGGCAAGGAATCCGTGGAGGCGGCCAGACAACAGGAGGGCAGTCATTCGAAGGGGCGGCGAGGCAGCATTCTGGGAACAACGTCAGGTAAAACTGACAACGAAGAAAAACCAGTGTAGTGCAGGGAAAGCCAGTAAAAGTGTCGAAGTGAGTGACGGCGGAAACTCCAGAAAAAAAGACAGGGAAGCGGCTTCAGAACAGGGAGGCGGCGCGTCCAGATCTGTGGGAATAAGACGACAGCACAGCGGGGAAAGCAGAAAATTCCAGTTGTGGGTAAGTAATACTTGTTGTTTGTTTCGGAATTATATGGTCTTATTATGCGATTTAGTAAGGTTGTGTATATATTTTTTTGAAATAATAGGATCAGGTATTGCTCGTAGTTGTCAGTAATAGTAAATTTTCGACGGGTTGTGAACTAGTTACGTTTTTACAGCAGCGATAGGTAATTTACGAATACGCAAAATTCCTGGTTTACAGAATTTAAATTTTTATCAAGTGTTTCATTTAAAAACAAACAATGGTTTCCGAATACAGTATTTTTTCGGTGAACGAATTAAAATATGTTGCTAATCTGTTGGAATTACCGGAGAAAAAGAAAAAGGCAGAGATCATAGAAGAATTGATTAAGGCTCAACATTCGGTAGAGGACATTAAGGTAGAATTAGGTGCCTGGGAGGAAAACCCTCGGAAGGGCAAGTGGGAAGAATTAGCTAGCAGGGAACGAGAATTAGCTGAAAGGGAACGAAAAGAAAAATTAGAATTAGCTGAAAGGGAACGAAGAGAAAGGTTAGAATTAGCTGAAAGAAGAGAACGGTTAGAATTAGCTGAAAGGAGAGAACGGTTAGAATTAGCGGAAAGGGAGCGAGAAGAAAGATTGGAGGTAGCTAGATTAGATGCTCAAGTGAAAATTGCTCAGGCCCAAGCTCAAACGGCAAATGAAAATAATGTACATGATGTCAATGCAATTAGGAATATGTCCTTGAATATGACAAAACAATTGCAACCTTTCAAGGATGACGGTGACATGGGATTGTATTTAACAAATTTCGAGCGGGTTTGTGTGCAATTAAACTTCTCCAAGGAATCGTGGCCAATTCGATTGACGAGTGTGTTGTCACCAACAGCGAATGAGGTCGTGGCTCGATTAACAGAAGAGGACATCAAAGATTACGACAAAGTCAGGGCTAGTCTGCTCAAGAAATATCAGCTAACAGCAGAAGTTTTTAGAACGAAATTTCGGTACGGGAAACGGAAAACTGATCAGAGTTATGCGGAATTTGCATACCAACTAAAAACCAATTTCCAGGAATGGATCAAGAGCGAAGAAGCGGAAGGAAACTTCGACAAGCTAACTCAACTGATGTGCTTGGAGAAATTTTATAGTTCGTTGCCAGGGGAGATGAAATTTTGGGTGGAGGACCGAAACAAGTCCAAGACGATGGAGGAAGCTGCAGAGCATGCAGACACATACGTCACCAAAAGAGGACCAGGTACGGAATGGCAATATAATGGAAACTTCAAGACATCGAAAAATAAGTTCGAAACTAAGCCGACGTCGAACTTGAAAAATGACTTAGGGAAAAGTCAGGTGCAAACGGAAAGTGTTGTCAAGGAAAACTTGGACAAACGCAGTTTCGACAGACGAAGGCCGGAGAAGTGCTTTGGATGTGGTGCAGTAGGTCACTATAAAGGTTCACCGGAATGTCCCAAAACACAAGTCGTTTTAGCAACGATAGGCCAGAGCAAGAACGAGGAAGGTCTGCTAGAACCTTATACCATAATAGCGAAAGTAAATGGAGTGGAAGCAAAATTACTACGAGATAGCGGAGCCAGCTATGATATCGTGCACACAAATTTAATCAAAGGAGCCGATTATACAGGGAAATATGTATATGTGCAAGGACTCCTGAATGAAGAATGTGTGGCGCTACCAGTTGCGAAGGTAAAATTAAATTTGCCAGAAATTCAGGTGGAAACTGAAGCAGCTGTAGCGAATCGTTTGCCTCGAGATTATACGTATCTGCTATCGAATAGAACGTGGGAGATGCTGCCGAAGGAAAAGGATGTGGTAATTCAACAAGTGCTCGCATTAACGAGAGCGCAGGCGAAGGCTATAATGGAAAAGGAAAAGGTTCACGATGAAAATAAAGAAACGAATGCCGAAGTAAAGAGTTCAGAAGACGGAAAAGATTCCGACGAACAGGGAGAAGAAGCGGAAAAGGAGATTGGGTATAAATCACCGAACCTGGAAAAGGACGAACAATTTTCAATACCTAAATCGGATGTCGATTACTCGGACATAACACAACTTACACCGACAACCTTAAGAATGCTGCAATTAGAAGATCCAAAATTAAAGGAGTATTTTGAGATGTCAGAATCAAAGAAGGAAAACAATGGAGCAAAATTCTACATTGCTTATGGAATACTGCACAGGAGAATTACGGACAAATTGGGTCGGAGCTTTGAGCAAGTGATGGTGCCAGAAAAATTACAAAGCAAGTTGCTAGATATCGCACATGATAACATGTGGATGGGACACTTGGGTTGTAACAAAACCATTGACAGGATCAAGCAGAATTATTGGTGGAATCAGATGGGACGAGACGTGAAAAACAAGATCAAGTGCTGTGACGTTTGCATGCGCGTAGGGAAGCCCACTGATAGAAAAAAAGCTCCAATGTGTAGAGTGCCAGTAATCACCGAACCGTATAAGCGAGTAAATGTGGATATTGTAGGACCTTTAGCGAAAACCGAGAAGGGAAACAGATATCTACTAACGCTAATTTGTAGTGCCACAAAATTTCCTGACGCGATCCCATTAAAAGTAGCAGATTCTGAAGCGGTGGTAAAAGGGTTATTAAATATATTTTTGCGAGTAGGATTTCCATCCGAAATCCAGATGGATTTGGGCACTGTATTTACCAGCAATCTAACGACCGAATTTCTTGACCGATGTGGTATAAAAATCATACACAGTTCAGCATATCATCCGCAATCAAACGCAGTAGAACGATTCCACGGGGTATACAAGCGAATCCTAAGAGCGTTGTGTTACGAAAACGGAAATGAGTGGGATGAATATATCGATCAAGCGCTTTTCGCTTTGAGATGTGCACCGCACGCGGCACACGGATTTAGTCCCGCAGAATTGGTTTATGGACGTCAGATTAGATCTCCATTAAACATGATCAAGGAGTTGTGGGTTGGAAAGGAAACCAACGAACCGGTAGTAGTGTACATATTAAAGTTACTCGATAGGCTAAGGCAAATGCAGGAAATCGCGAAAACGGCGACTTTGGAAGCACAAACCAAATCAAAAGGTTATTATGATCTGAAGGCGAAGGCTTCATATTACGAGGTTGGCGAGAAGGTTATGTTGTATCAGCAAGCCAGGACCAACAAATTGCAGATGCAATGGACTGGACCCAAAGAAATTGTGGAGAAAATTTCCGATACGAATTATATAATTAAAGAAATATCGGGAAAACGTAAACAAACTCTTGTCCACGTCAATTTGTTCAAACCTTATTTTGAAAAGGCTGAAGTTATTGCGATAGTAATCAAACAACCTGGGGAAGAAGGAGCAGAACTCGATCTTCCAGAACTGGAAATAGAAGACACCGAAATCTTAAGTGCTTCGGAAGTGTTGAAACAAGCCAAAGGGGTAGGAAAACTCACGGAAATCCAAATGAAAAGCTTGGAGGAATTAATCCAAGAATTTCCAGGGTTATTTTCAAATCGACCCGGAAGAACCAACTTAGTGGAACACGATATTGCTCTCAAGGAAGAAAAAATTATCCGAACTCGAGCGTATTCACACTCACCGAGGGTACACGAGATTATCGACAAAGAAATAGATAAAATGTTAAAATTGGGAGTAATTAGGCCCAGTAACAGCGAGTATTCATCGCCTATGATGATTGTGGAGGCTGAAGGGAAGGATCCAAGGCCTGTGATCGACTACAGAGATTTAAATGCTATTACGGTGCCACAGCAACATCCTGTTCCTAATATAGAAGCATGTGTGGAAAAATGCAGCAAGGCCAGATACCTGAGTTTAATCGATGTAGTAAGAGCCTACTGGCAAATAGGGATGACTGAAAGAGCAAGTAAATATGCTGCTTTCATAACGCATCGTGGAGTTTTCGAACCAGTGACGTTAGCGTTCGGGCTGCAATCTGCTCCATTTTCGTTTCAGCGGCTAATGGACACCATATTGGAGGGAATGGACGATTTCGCAGAACCATTTTTGGACGATGTGGCGGTACATTCGATGACTTGGGAGGAGCATTTAGGACATCTACGTGCGGTATTCAAGGCAATGCATCAGGCAGGCCTAACGATAAAGGCTAAGAAGTGTGAGTGGGGAAAAGCCGAGGTGATATATCTGGGACATAAAATAGGTCAGGGATTTAGACAACCGTCGGAGGCAAAGGTAGCGGCCATACAGGAGTTTCAACGTCCCCAAACCAAACGGGATATTCGATTATTTCTCGGGATCACTGGGTATTATAATCATTACGTCCCGAACTATGCAGACATAGCTAGTCCACTTACAGACGCATTACGGAAAAATGCGAAAACCAGAGTAGAATGGGATGATCAGAAAGAAGTTGCCTTCCAAAGATTGAAGGACGAATTAATGAGCGGTAAGGTGTTGAGAGCTCCAGATTATTCCCGTGAATTTATAGTACAAACCGATTGTTCGAAGCGAGGAATGGGGGTGACTTTATCGCAACGAGATGCTAATCAAGAAGAGCATCCGGTGCTGTATCTGAGCAAAAAACTCACGGATAGGGAGCAAGCTTATAGCGCAAGTGAACTCGAATGTGCAGCTTTAGTCTGGGCAGTCGGAAAATTAAAGCCTTATTTGTTTCTGAGCCATTTTACCGTAGAAACGGATCACTGTCCTTTGACCTGGTTACGGCAGATGAGCAATAAGAATGGCAGATTACTGCGGTGGTCATTAATTTTACAAATGTTAAATTTCACTGTTCTCTATAAACCGGGAAAGAAATGCGGAAACGTGGATTCCTTATCTAGGTATTTTGTTTAGTTAAGTCACCGAGAACCAAAGTAGTACTGACAATTACACCAGATAACTGATGTTAATTCACGTAGGTTAGTTAAATTAGGGTAAGCATAATGAGACCATATAGTTCTGAGATTTATGACTGGTATTGCTTAAGTGCGAAAGAAGAACGTCTTGTGGTGTAAAAATCGATAGATTTAAACCCCAAAGACTATCTTAATCCGGGGGCAACTGTTACGATTTGCGTTCTTTAATTTAATGAACTATGTAGGAATATACTGTACTTTAGTTAGCTGTAAGCCATCTGTATAATATTTTAAGGTAAAATTCGTAGGAAAATGTCATATTTAAATTACAACAAGCGGATGTTTAGAAACGTGCCTTTCGCTTGGGAAGCTGGAGATATTCCAATCTCACGAATAAGATTTGAGTAAGTTTATGCAGCGTTTACTTCATAAACCGAAATATTGAGTGATGTATATGACCGGTACGTGATTAGAAGAAGCAACGGTTGCAACTCGATCATAAAAACTATTTGCAGCTGGGACCAAATGCTTTAGTAGAATTTTAAATCTTTATAGCGGTAATTTACTAAGGGTCCGAACAGGCCACATTTCACCATGGGAAATCCTCAAGCTTGTAAAAATTCATAGAACTATTATGAACGGTCACGTCCGCGTAATGCCAAATGTCCAAAATTTAGACCAGCTCTGATAGGTTATTGGGAACTTTGTAAACGCCCACCGAGCTTTCTTGGTCAGAATGGACTTAGAATTAAGTTAGTTAATAAGAAGATGTAAATACGTAAACTTAAGGTTTCTGTAAACGGCAGAAAAATAAATGCAAGTATTTGTATCTACTTAAGTGTTCTTATTAATCTCAGTAGCTTTGGTCTTCGTGTCCGAGTGTGTTTCAATTAAAAGGATTGCCAGTTACCCCGACTTTAGGCGTCTCGCAATATTATAGACGAAATGGAAATGAAATGAAAGTCATGGCTGGGAGAGTTGATGGAAATTAATAGAATACGAAAACCCAGGCGTTACAGAAGAAATTTATTCCAAGCCAAAGAGATCACACTTTATGGTTTTAGCGACACAAGCGAAAATGCATTTAGTGCAGTGGTGTGTTAACAATTTGCCTTAAAATAAAATGGACACAAAACGGCATTTGTCGCTACAAACGCTCCAGTTGTGCCACTTAAACCACTAACAATTGCAAGATTGGAACTGCAAGCATCAGTGATGCTGGGTGGACTAATTGTTACTGTTAATAATAACAATTTATAATTGCCAATAAGGGCTGTACATTTATAGACAAATTTAAAAAGTGTTTTATATTGAATAAGGTCTGACAAAAAAACAATGAAAACATTTGTTGGAAAATTTGTGAGCTTACGGACGTTTTGAATTGGAGTTGGATTCCTATCAAAGATTATACCACTCCCTCTAACATCAACCAATGAAAAACGGTAAAATGCATAGTTACGCATGTACTAACTTTTGATAATGTACATACCTTCCTAACTAATAGGTGACAGTCACACGCCTTCACAAACATCACGTTACCTGCTGTCAGTACAATAAATTGTCATCAGAACAACCACATTAACTGTACTTTTAATATTTAACTTCCCGCGAGGTATGAATGGTCCTCTACACCGAAAGGTAAAAGAGGCTATAGATTATGAATGAAAAAAAATACACTATTTGAACGTTGTTTATTGAATCGTGATACAATCTAGCCGAATGCAACTCGTGTCTTCTTGATTATCAAATCATTTCTCTTTCCACTCGATATATTGTTTTATCTACTCCCGTGGGATAAGTAACTCATTACGCACTCATTTGACACTATTTCAGTTAGGTAATGAAGCTCATTACACCACTCAGTTATGTAATGGTTTCATTACGCAACTGTGTTGTGTAATGACTTCATTACCTAACTGAAATAGTGTTAAATGAATGACATAATGACATTTGCCTACTAAAATATTTTTGAAAATGAAAGATCTGACATTTCTCTTAATGCACTTTTCTCAATTTTAGGCAGTCGTAGATAAAATTTTGTACAATACATATGTGATAATGCATCATTAATATACTTGTGTGCTTACATAACTCGTGCTACGCACTCGTTTGTAACTTACACACACGTATATTAATAATGCTGTTATCCCACTTATATAGTAAATAACTATTATCTACTCCAGTGCGATAAGTAACTCATTGCGTCATTCATTTGACTCTATTTTAGTTAGGTAATGAAGCTCATTACACCACTCAGTTATGTAATGGTTTCATTACGCAACTGTCTTGTGTAATGACTTCATTGCGTAACTGAAATAGTGTCAAATGAATGACATAATGACAATTGCCTACTAAAATATTTTTGAAAATGACAGATCTGACATTTCTCTTAATGCACTTTTCTCAATTTTAGGCAGTCGTAGATAAAATTTTGTACAATACATGTGTGATAATGCATCATTAATATACTTGTGTGCTTACATAACTCGTGCTACGCACTCGTTTGTAACTTACACACACGTATATTAATGATGCTGTTATCCCACTTATATAGTAAATAACTATTATCTACTCCAGTGCGATAAGTAACTCATTGCGTCACTCATTTGACTCTATTTTAGTTAGGTAATGAAGCTCATTACACCACTCAGTTATGTAATGGTTTCATTACGCAACTGTCTTGTGTAATGACTTCATTGCGTAACTGAAATAGTGTCAAATGAATGACATAATGACAATTGCCTACTAAAATATTTTTGAAAATGACAGATCTGACATTTCTCTTAATGCACTTTTCTCAATTTTAGGCAGTCGTAGATAAAATTTTGTACAATACATGTGTGATAATGCATCATTAATATACTTGTGTGCTTACATAACTCGTGCTACGCAATCGTTTGTAACTTACACACACGTATATTAATGATGCTGTTATCCCACTTGTATAGTAAATAACTATTATCTACTCCAGTGGGATAAGTAACTCATTGCGTCACTCATTTGACTCTATTTTAGTTAGGTAATGAAGCTCATTACACCACTCAGTTATGTAATGGTTTCATTACGCAACTGAGTTGTGTAATAACTTCATTACCTAACTGAAATAGTGTTAAATGAATGACATAATGACATTTTCCTACTAAAATATTTTTGAAAATGACAGATCTGACATTTCTCTAAATGCACTTTTCTCAATTTTAGGCAATCGTAGATAAAATTTTGTACAATACATGTGTGATAATGCATCATTAATATACTTGTGTGCTTACATAACTCGTGCTACGCACTCGTTTGTAACTTACACACACGTATATTAATGATGCTGTTATCCCACTTGTATAGTAAATAACTATTATCTACTCCAGTGGGATAAGTAACTCATTGCGTCACTCATTTGACTCTATTTTAGTTAGGTAATGAAGCTCATTACACCACTCAGTTATGTAATGGTTTCATTACGCAACTGAGTTGTGTAATAACTTCATTACCTAACTGAAATAGTGTTAAATGAATGACATAATGACATTTTCCTACTAAAATATTTTTGAAAATGACAGATCTGACATTTCTCTAAATGCACTTTTCTCAATTTTAGGCAATCGTAGATAAAATTTTGTACAATACATGTGTGATAATGCATCATTAATATACTTGTGTGCTTACATAACTCGTGCTACGCAATCGTTTGTAACTTACACACACGTATATTAATGATGCTGTTATCCCACTTGTATAGTAAATAACTATTATCTACTCCAGTGGGATAAGTAACTCATTGCGTCACTCATTTGACTCTATTTTAGTTAGGTAATGAAGCTCATTACACCACTCAGTTATGTAATGGTTTCATTACGCAACTGAGTTGTGTAATAACTTCATTACCTAACTGAAATAGTGTTAAATGAATGACATAATGACATTTTCCTACTAAAATATTTTTGAAAATGACAGATCTGACATTTCTCTAAATGCACTTTTCTCAATTTTAGGCAATCGTAGATAAAATTTTGTACAATACATGTGTGATAATGCATCATTAATATACTTGTGTGCTTACATAACTCGTGCTACGCACTCGTTTGTAACTTACACACACGTATATTAATGATGCTGTTATCCCACTTGTATAGTAAATAACTATTATCTACTCCAGTGGGATAAGTAACTCATTGCGTCACTCATTTGACTCTATTTTAGTTAGGTAATGAAGCTCATTACACCACTCAGTTATGTAATGGTTTCATTACGCAACTGAGTTGTGTAATAACTTCATTACCTAACTGAAATAGTGTTAAATGAATGACATAATGACATTTTCCTACTAAAATATTTTTGAAAATGACAGATCTGACATTTCTCTAAATGCACTTTTCTCAATTTTAGGCAATCGTAGATAAAATTTTGTACAATACATGTGTGATAATGCATCATTAATATACTTGTGTGCTTACATAACTCGTGCTACGCACTCGTTTGTAACTTACACACACGTATATTAATGATGCTGTTATCCCACTTGTATAGTAAATAACTATTATCTACTCCAGTGGGATAAGTAACTCATTGCGTCACTTATTTGACTCTATTTTAGTTAGGTAATGAAGCTCATTACACCACTCAGTTATGTAATGGTTTCATTACGCAACTGAGTTGTGTAATGACTTCATTACCTAACTGAAATAGTGTTAAATGAATGACATAATGACATTTGCCTACTAAAATATTTTTGAAAATGAAAGATCTGACATTTCTCTTAATGCACTTTTCTCAATTTTAGGCAGTCGTAGATAAAATTTTGTACAATACATATGTGATAATGCATCATTAATATACTTGTGTGCTTACATAACTCGTGCTACGCACTCGTTTGTAACTTACACACACGTATATTAATAATGCTGTTATCCCACTTATATAGTAAATAACTATTATCTACTCCAGTGCGATAAGTAACTCATTGCGTCATTCATTTGACTCTATTTTAGTTAGGTAATGAAGCTCATTACACCACTCAGTTATGTAATGGTTTCATTACGCAACTGTCTTGTGTAATGACTTCATTGCGTAACTGAAATAGTGTCAAATGAATGACATAATGACAATTGCCTACTAAAATATTTTTGAAAATGACAGATCTGACATTTCTCTTAATGCACTTTTCTCAATTTTAGGCAGTCGTAGATAAAATTTTGTACAATACATGTGTGATAATGCATCATTAATATACTTGTGTGCTTACATAACTCGTGCTACGCACTCGTTTGTAACTTACACACACGTATATTAATGATGCTGTTATCCCACTTGTATAGTAAATAACTATTATCTACTCCAGTGCGATAAGTAACTCATTGCGTCACTCATTTGACTCTATTTTAGTTAGGTAATGAAGCTCATTACACCACTCAGTTATGTAATGGTTTCATTACGCAACTGTCTTGTGTAATGACTTCATTGCGTAACTGAAATAGTGTCAAATGAATGACATAATGACAATTGCCTACTAAAATATTTTTGAAAATGACAGATCTGACATTTCTCTTAATGCACTTTTCTCAATTTTAGGCAGTCGTAGATAAAATTTTGTACAATACATGTGTGATAATGCATCATTAATATACTTGTGTGCTTACATAACTCGTGCTACGCAATCGTTTGTAACTTACACACACGTATATTAATGATGCTGTTATCCCACTTGTATAGTAAATAACTATTATCTACTCCAGTGGGATAAGTAACTCATTGCGTCACTCATTTGACTCTATTTTAGTTAGGTAATGAAGCTCATTACACCACTCAGTTATGTAATGGTTTCATTACGCAACTGAGTTGTGTAATAACTTCATTACCTAACTGAAATAGTGTTAAATGAATGACATAATGACATTTTCCTACTAAAATATTTTTGAAAATGACAGATCTGACATTTCTCTAAATGCACTTTTCTCAATTTTAGGCAATCGTAGATAAAATTTTGTACAATACATGTGTGATAATGCATCATTAATATACTTGTGTGCTTACATAACTCGTGCTACGCACTCGTTTGTAACTTACACACACGTATATTAATGATGCTGTTATCCCACTTGTATAGTAAATAACTATTATCTACTCCAGTGGGATAAGTAACTCATTGCGTCACTCATTTGACTCTATTTTAGTTAGGTAATGAAGCTCATTACACCACTCAGTTATGTAATGGTTTCATTACGCAACTGAGTTGTGTAATAACTTCATTACCTAACTGAAATAGTGTTAAATGAATGACATAATGACATTTTCCTACTAAAATATTTTTGAAAATGACAGATCTGACATTTCTCTAAATGCACTTTTCTCAATTTTAGGCAGTCGTAGATAAAATTTTGTACAATACATGTGTGATAATGCATCATTAATATACTTGTGTGCTTACATAACTCGTGCTACGCACTCGTTTGTAACTTACACACACGTATATTAATGATGCTGTTATCCCACTTGTATAGTAAATAACTATTATCTACTCCAGTGCGATAAGTAACTCATTGCGTCACTCATTTGACTCTATTTTAGTTAGGTAATGAAGCTCATTACACCACTCAGTTATGTAATGGTTTCATTACGCAACTGTCTTGTGTAATGACTTCATTGCGTAACTGAAATAGTGTCAAATGAATGACATAATGACAATTGCCTACTAAAATATTTTTGAAAATGACAGATCTGACATTTCTCTTAATGCACTTTTCTCAATTTTAGGCAGTCGTAGATAAAATTTTGTACAATACATGTGTGATAATGCATCATTAATATACTTGTGTGCTTACATAACTCGTGCTACGCAATCGTTTGTAACTTACACACACGTATATTAATGATGCTGTTATCCCACTTGTATAGTAAATAACTATTATCTACTCCAGTGGGATAAGTAACTCATTGCGTCACTCATTTGACTCTATTTTAGTTAGGTAATGAAGCTCATTACACCACTCAGTTATGTAATGGTTTCATTACGCAACTGAGTTGTGTAATAACTTCATTACCTAACTGAAATAGTGTTAAATGAATGACATAATGACATTTTCCTACTAAAATATTTTTGAAAATGACAGATCTGACATTTCTCTAAATGCACTTTTCTCAATTTTAGGCAATCGTAGATAAAATTTTGTACAATACATGTGTGATAATGCATCATTAATATACTTGTGTGCTTACATAACTCGTGCTACGCACTCGTTTGTAACTTACACACACGTATATTAATGATGCTGTTATCCCACTTGTATAGTAAAT
Source organism: Agriotes lineatus (assembly GCA_940337035.1). Taxonomy (NCBI): domain Eukaryota; kingdom Metazoa; phylum Arthropoda; class Insecta; order Coleoptera; family Elateridae; genus Agriotes; species Agriotes lineatus. The sequence goes on from CALNHX010002203.1 coordinate 102,317, forward strand.
AACTATTATCTACTCCAGTGGGATAAGTAACTCATTGCGTCACTCATTTGACTCTATTTTAGTTAGGTAATGAAGCTCATTACACCACTCAGTTATGTAATGGTTTCATTACGCAACTGAGTTGTGTAATAACTTCATTACCTAACTGAAATAGTGTTAAATGAATGACATAATGACATTTTCCTACTAAAATATTATTGAAAATGACAGATCTGACATTTCTCTTAATGCACTTTTTTCAATTTTAGGCAGTCGTAGATAAAATTTTGTACAATACATGTGTGATAATGCATCATTAATATACTTGTGTGCTTACATAACTCGTGCTACGCACTCGTTTGTAACTTACACACACGTATATTAATGATGCTGTTATCCCACTTGTATAGTAAATAACTATTATCTACTCCAGTGGGATAAGTAACTCATTGCGTCACTTATTTGACTCTATTTTAGTTAGGTAATGAAGCTCATTACACCACTCAGTTATGTAATGGTTTCATTACGCAACTGAGTTGTGTAATAACTTCATTACCTAACTGAAATAGTGTTAAATGAATGACATAATGACATTTGCCTACTAAAATATTTTTGAAAATGACAGATCTGACATTTCTCTAAATGCACTTTTCTCAATTTTAGGCAATCGTAGATAAAATTTTGTACAATACATGTGTGATAATGCATCATTAATATACGTGTGTGTAAGTTACAAACGAGTGCGTTTGTACCAGTATGGCTAGCCACATAACCATCCAAGTGGTATGGCAATTATATTTTTGGATAATTGGTGTTTAAATGAAGTAGTAAACAAAAATTGAAGCTTGCCGCTATTATTTTTTTTACAATGAAAAAAATTACCAGTTTGACCTAGTATGGCGGCCCTTTATACCCTTCCTATCAGTATGGCACAACATTTTCGTCTGGGTTTAGGGACCTTGCCTATCGATTAAAACCAAAATTAGCCTTGCCACTTTAAAAAAAATATATTTAATTTTATTAACAATTTTCCAAAGCCGCCGTTAATATTTGCAACTGCAGTTCGGCTGCCATACTTGCGTTTTTGACACCTACTTGGGCAATATAAAAAGGTTTACTACCTACCAAGCTTGCCGCTATGACTAGTAATTCGGGTGTTATGGGCTCTTGGTCTATACTGGCTGCTACTTGCGGATTTACGGTATGGAAGAAACTCGTGGTGAAAATACTGATAATTTAGTATTAACATTATTTCAACAAAAGCTGAACCTCACATTATCTCCTAGAGATATCGACAGAAGTTATCGAGTTGGGCCAGTTGTTTCTGGCAAACCCAGGCCAGTTTTAATCAAATTTGTATCTTATCGGTACAGATCAGAAGTCTATAGCCGCAAAAAGCTATTTAAAGGATCACCTTATTCCGTAAAAGAAGATCTGACCAAGTGTAGGGTGAATGTCCTGCATGAAGCGGCAAAAACTGTTGGATCGTCCAACGTATGGACAAGTGATGGGCGAATTATGATCAGCTATCAAAATAAAAGGCATGCAGTTACTGCTTTAGAAGAATTTCCAAGTAAATAAACTCATCTGCTTTACCGATACGATCAGGTATTCTTTTCTAGTAGATAGCTTGCTTGGAAGTGATAATGTTTTTGTTAAGATGGCCATTTAAAAATAAATTTGAAGTTTATTTACCTTATTTTTGATAATTCGTTCTTATGTTGAATTTATGTAAGGAAAGAAAGGGAAAATGATCAAACCTGTGTTAATTTTATTATCACAAATTATGATTTCTATACACTTTGAAGTGTTAGACACATGTTTATTTAGAACAATGTTTCTTGTTTTTTTCTGTTTATGTTGATATTTAAGTTGTTTCCTTTGCGGCTTATTATTATTGCACATATACGCAGCAAGTGTGTTTGTACTACTTTTTGTTGCCTGCTGGCTGTATTTCCTTTGATATATTTCTATGCTCGTTGTTAAACTAATCTTATTTTTTTTCCTTCGTATTAGTGTTCTATTTAAAATTATATTGCTTTGTATACTTTTTGTAATCTTGAATGTTGCTATCGCTATAATTTGATAGTTCTGAGTACGAGCCGCTCGCCGCTTTTATTGGTCGCTGTTTGGTATTTCATTAATTTAATTTTGTAAAAACAAAATAAGTCAACCAAGTTATTGTTACTATTTTTTAATTTTTATTATAGTTAAGATTTTTTATTGCTATGAAAATAGGGCATATTAATATTCAATCCTTTGGTACAAATTTCCACGAATTTTCTGATCATCTGTTAACAAATGATTACGATATTTTAGCTGTCAGTGAAACTTGGTTGAAACCTAATTGCAGTTCAGATGTTTATGAAATAACTGGCTATAAATTGATAAGAAAGGACCGTAAGGAAGGTAGAGGAGGTGGAGTAGCATTTTATGTCAAGGAAAATCTGCCATTTGCTCTTATCACTAAAGAAATTTTCTGCTCTGCAAAATCAATTGAACAACTGTGGTTTTCGTTTAGGCTTGGGCTTATAAATATTGCGGTAGGTGTGCTTTATAAGTTAAGGGGCGGCAGTGATGTAGACTTTTTTGATGAAATTGAAAATATATTGTCTAATACAGTCATGAAATTTGATAAAATTGTTTGTTTGGGAGATTTTAATATAAACTGGTTAAATAATGTTAGCAGTACAACAAGAAAATTGATGTCTCTAACTACAGCTTATGGTTTTGAACAGGTGGTTAGGAAACCAACCAGATGTAATAACTTAATTGATTTAATTTTTATTTCAGACGTAGAAAATTTCCATATGGCTGAAGTGTTGGACATGCAAGGTGTTACAGATCGCAGATTGACTTACTGTCATATTAATTTTCCACCTATTAAAATAAAACCAAAGATTATAACTTTTCGTGATTTTAAATATTTTAATTATGAATATTTTAAGTCCGACTTGATTGCTAAACCTTGGTTTATGATTTATTACTTGCAGGATATTGATTCTAAAGTAAATTTTTTAAATAAATAAATAATGGAAGTGATGGATAGGCATGCTCCTCTGAGGACAGTACAGGTAAGAAAACCACCAACACCTTGGCTAACTGATGTTGTTAAGCAAATGATAAAACTTCGTAATCAGGCACGTGTTAAGGCAAAAAAAACTAAGTTTCCTTCTGACTGGGACTTTTATAAGACGCTAAGAAATTATACCGCCGCAGCTATAAGAAGGGAAAAAAAGCTTATATAGAATTTGTATCTAAGCACACTCAGTCGAAAAAACTTTGGCAAGCACTACGCTTATTTAATATAAATAAAAAACCTGAAATTTGTGTTCCAGATAATTTATCTGACGTAAATTCCATAAATAACTACTTTATTAATTCTACTAAATTTGATCTTCCTAGCAATATCGATATTATTGATGGTTATAAAACTAAATAAAAATTTACAAATACTATTTTTTCTTTTAAACAAGTAACTGCTGGTGAAATACTCAAAATAGTTAATCAACTTAAATCTAATGTATGTGGGGTAGACGGCATCGATTTAAAAACTATACAACTGTGTATTCCTTATATAACTGAATATTTGGAACATATCATAAATTTTTGTCTTACAAATGCAGTAGTTCCTCAGGTATGGAAGGAAGCTTTGATAATTCCATTATGCAAAACTAAAGACCCCAAAGAATTTAATGATCTCCGTCCCATTAGCATTTTACCGACGTTATCAAAAGTCCTTGAAAAAATAATAGATGTTCAAATTCGTTCACATATGGAGAACTGTAAAATAATGCCTAGCATACAATCTGGATTAAGACGTCATCATAGTACGACCACTGCGTTACTCCATGTGACTAATGAAATTATTACTGCTTGTGATAAAGGAAAAACTTCGGCGTTGGTATTACTTGACTATAGCAAGGCGTTTGACACAATCAACCATGATGTGCTTATTGCAAAATTATATTATTATAATTTTGATACAAATTGTATACATTTTATAAGTAATTATTTAAGCAACAGAATTCAAAGAGTAAAATTAAATAATAATGTGTCAATTCCTCACTCTGTTGTAAAGGGTGTACCCCAGGGAAGTGTGCTTGGTCCGCTGCTATTCTGTTTGAATTTAGCCGATCTACATGAAAATATTAATTTTTCAAATATACATTGTTACGCGGATGATACCCAACTTTTGTATTCTTTTCCACCAGCTCATGATTATTTAATAAGCAATTTAAATACTGATTTGGACTCTCTGTTCAATTTTTCAACTAAATTACATCTTAAAATTAATTTGAATAAGTCATTCGTTATATTTTTTGGGAAAAAATGTGATCATAATTATAATGTACAGATGAATGGTGAACGGTTACCAGTCGTTACTGAAAGTAGAAATTTAGGTTTGGTGATCGATTCGGATTTACGGTTTAAAACGCATATTAATACACTGTTACAACGAGCTTACGCATCTTTAAAAATGTTATATTCTAGTAAGACTTATTTAAATAAAAACTTAATTCTAATGTTGTCTAATGCACTTATATTGTCATTATTTGATTACTGTGATGCAGTTTATGGTTCTTGTATCGATGCTGAAACGAGTAACCGAATACAAGTCCTACAAAATTCCTGCGTTCGATTTGCTTTAAAGATAAATAAGCGTCAACATATTACTCCAGTTTACAAAGAAATTAAATGGTTAAAAATGGATGAACGGCGACTGTATCATCTGCTATGCCTAACACATTCAATACTTCTTAAACGGTGTCCTAGCTACTTGTTTCAACAGCTAACATTTAGACAAGATAAACATGATTTAAATTTAAGGTGCTCAGGTTTAGATATTCCACAACACTCCACGTCCTTTTACCATAGATCCTTTGTTTATAATGCAGCAACTGCTTATAACGCCATTCCGCAGAGTTTAACACCGTATTCACTAACAAAATTTAAAACTCATTTATACAATCATTTGTTCAGCGGATGATCTCCGAAAACTAAAATGCATTTCGACTAATCAATTTTATTATTAATGTACCTGTTCTGAACTGTAATTAAAAATCAACTTTGCATTAGTATCTAAGGATTTATATATTATGTTAAGGTAGAACACACTCATTGTGTATTTTTTTTGTTAAATTGTGGTTGGTTAAGTGGAAGAACGGCTTCACGCTGAACTTCGCCAACGGAAAAATAAAGAGAATTTATTATTATTATTATTATTACTATCGGAGAGCAGTATTAAATCGCCTTAATGAGCATAGTTTATACTGCACAAAACCTTTATGCCGATTTCCACTAGGAGTGCAGTATAGACGACAAAGATTGGAATGGTGTCGTGAACATGTAAATTCGAAGTAGATTTACTTTACACAGTGAGAACAGGTTAGTTTAAGTATAAATCCAACGCAACAGAAGGGTAAATGAATGATATGTACAAAGGACATATAAATTTGGGGGTGGCTCCAAATTGGTTTTGTGAAGAGTGTTTCTAGGAAGCCGTACGGAACCGTATGCATAGTCGTTCGCCAGCGGCTCGCCGGAGTTTTGTTATGAATAGTATGTTGGTGACACTGTACGTCAATGTCAAATTCGAGATTATCAGGTTAGGTTTTCCGTCAGTTTTGACAGAAACTGACACAAGCCGCTGGCCGCTGGCGCTATGCATACGGGTGTATAAGTGAGGCAGCAAAATATGACAACCGCTGTTTACGCTCAGGACATTATTTCTTATCTTGTGGGCAACTATCGTTACGTTCCAGAACTAAATTTTCGATATTTGGATAATAATGTACCAACCCCATAGGACTAATATTGTATTAAAACCGATTCTAGGAAATCTCGTCAATCATTTACGTCTTCCACCATTTCCCCCGGACCTGAATTTTATCGAAAACGTTTGGAGTATATTGGGAAATGCGCTACTTAACCACCAATCAGCTTCAGGGCTACGGTATTTAAGATAAATCTTGCCAGATCTGTGGGATGCATTGGATCAAAATCTCAGAGAAAATGCAATTTTAAGTATGCCCAGGCCTATGGCAGATACAATTAACAACAGAGGTGGGATAACACGTTATAAAACTGTTTCAAAGTTATGAGTTGTTGTTATTAGTTGTTTTAAAATTTTAAATTATCGGGATGGCGTAGGTCTTTATTTTTCTTCAATTTGTTCTGACTTGTAGATAATTATGTATAAATAAAGAGCACGTATCAGAATATTAGAACAATTTCTTCATACAAGTGTTTTTCTTTTATTTTCCTAACTTTTTTCAACCAGTTTTTAGTAGCAAGTTTTTTGGTAGTTATGGTAAAATTATCTATAGTGATATGTCGTAAAGCATGGTATGAAATCGTTGGACAAGCTGCAACCTTAATCTGAAAACCAAGACGTTTCGAAATACAACTTCAACTACCTAGTGTGCAAATTGTTTCAGCATCGGTAATGAAAAAGACACACTCTCAGCACATCCTTTGAAAATAAAACTCGGTATACCATCAACTCCGCAACTCATAGGGCCGGTTGCAGAAAGCAATGTTAAGTCTGGTGTTAGCTAACATCACGTCAAAGGGAACAAAATCGCATCAAATTTTGTTTACTAATGTATTAGTTACCATAAGCATTTGAGATTTGATTCGTTTTTGTTCACTTTGACGCGATGTTAGCTAACACCAGACTTAACATTGATTTCTGCAACCGGCCCATAGTATTTTTCAATTTTTTATGGTTTTTATAATGTCCGTAAAATTTATCAAATCTATCATTCAACATGTTCTGTACATAGTCACCTGACTGAGAGTTATTGTTACTATTATTATCAGGCGCTCTTTCGTTATACGTACTAGATAAATATTCTGCAAACCCGTCAGTAATGTTAGCATTTCCTGAAAATAGTTTACCATTTAGTGTATACCTTTGAATAAAATCATCACTATCTTTTCTTTCATATTTGGTTCACTACGTTCAACAATAAAATTTTCAATCTTAGTTACATACTTTTTATAGCAATTATCAATATCGTTTTTAATTCGGACCTTAGCCTTTTAAATTCCAACAAGAAGCACTTGCTTCTATCTTTTCATTTTCGATTATACCCTTTTACTTACAATCGATTAGTAATAGGTACGTTTCTAACCTTCAAAACGGTAGGAAAGCTAGTCATTGTTTACTTTACTTATTTTCTCGGCTAGCTAAACGTCACATTTAATGAACTTGTCATGTTACCTAGCAATAGTGTCACAGATTCCTTTGTTAAAGTAACTTACTAAACTGGGCATAGGTATTATTTCAAACTTACCTAATTAAATATATAATAACAAAAACCGATTAAGGGTAAAATAGTATACATACGCATCTCGGTAAACTACTTAATCTATAGACAGTAATGAAACACTTCCCACCTCGGTATGTAATATACTATTAATTTAATTTTTTCAATAATATCGCTTGTGAACCATGGCGGATACCTGTTTTTGTAACTTTTCATTTTCGGAACACATAAATCGAAATAGTTATTTACCTAACAAGTTCGGGAAGGTAATTTTCCCGAATGAGCACTTTGTTTGCAGCACGACCGAGGAGAGTGCTGCATGTAGTGCGAATTCGGGAAAATTCTTCCCGAAAAAGTTGGGTGCAATGTTTTTTGTAACGAATAACCGAAAATATTTTTAAAAATAAAAAAAATTATTTAGTGTTTTACTACTTTACTGAGTTGACAGCACAAATCGCTCAACTTTTATACGTATCCTACGCACTTCTTAAAAAAACCTTTGGTGGGCATTTTAAGACAAACGATTGCTTTTACACTCATGAATTAAGAGTACATTATTTTTGTGTATTTTAATTCTCTTTCATATAATAACCTAAAATTTTCAAAAAGTTACAGATAACGAAATTAGAGCTAAAAAAAGTTTTGAAAGTTAGGTAAAGTGCCCCTTATAGTCAAGTCTAGTTTATGAAATTTTTCGTATTAGTGGAGTACATAAAAGTAAGCATGTGTACCAAAAGTCAAATCAATATCTCTACATTTGTAAAAATTAACAAAAAAATAAAAAATAAAAAATTTAACTTCAAGGCCCTATAACTTCTTACTGGAGGAACTTTGTACAAAGGTATATTGGGTTTAATCGATTTATTATGACGTAAGGAATCTATGACTAATCAGTGTCCCATTCTTTTTGGGACACCTTGTATATGTGCCCATGTAACCACGTTTCAGTTAATACAATTATGTCGTATGATTCAGATAAAATATTAATATAACATTGTTGTAATGTAGTTCTTAACCCTCTGACATTCTGATAATATATATTCATTTTCATTAAAAAAAATTAGTTATATAACTAATAATAACTCAAAAATCAGTATACGTTTAAAAATACAAAAAAAAGTATAAACAGAAATTAAATAATTTTAAGTTTGCTTAAATTAAATTAAATAGAGTTTCCATACAAACGCTGCTGGCTAGGCAATATTAGTTAAAATTATCTGCTTTTAATACGTATTTCTTATCTTTGTCGTTGATCCAGATGGAACCATTATGCGTCCACACGTTACATTTTCCAAATTTCTGTTGCATTTCAGTTATAAAAACGTTGGTGTTTTTAAGGAGCCTTTTATTTTTCATGACTAGTTGTCGGTCTTGATAACTTACGAATTTCACTATTATTTGTCTATGCTTCTCAGTTGCGGGTTTCCGTAAACGATGGCTTCTGCCTACACTTCTTACATCCATATCAATTCCCAATTTTTTTTAAACAAATTTATGATGGCATCTGTGGTATTCTCGCCAGTAGTTTCATTAACTCCAAAAACGCGCAAACAGTTACGCCTTGAGTATTGTTGCAAGGTATCAACTTCTACCATAAGCTCGTTGTTTTTTTCAATTAATTTCCCATTTTCTGCCTTTACCCCATCTATTTGTTGTTGCAATTGTTGTAGGGAGGCGTTAAGGTTTTCAATTGAAGACTGTAACTTATTAGTTATTATCTCCGACACAGCTGTAGCTATTTGCGATATAAAGTTTTCGTCTTGAAGTAATCTATTTATTGTAGTGGTAACGATTTCACACACATCTTTTTTGTTGGCTTTGCGTCAACACCACTTTTAATATTTTTGCAGACTACACCTTGTAATTATAAACTAGCACAACAGCGCCGTACAATTTCACGTCTGCAAGCTACGAGCAAACATCGAACACGAAACCAAGACCTCATCAAATTTATTCATCCGTTTTGTATGCTAGTGTACAAAAAAAAATACGAAACTCGTACGAAAGTGGCTTTTCCTTACTTGTCTTGAAATTCCTGACTCCGCGTAACGGCCTCTTCCGGAAACATATGACTCGTACTGAAAAGATCCACTTTCTCTACTTTTAACGTAAATAAGTTTTCTTTGACATGGTGACTCTAATAGTTATGCAAATATTTTAATTTTCGTAAAAGGGCAGGTTAAAGTTTTTCTAAAAAAGTTTAGAGCTACAGATATGTTTGAATAAATATAATAATTGAAAACTTTATTAATATATGTATTAATGTCATATTAACATTTTTTTGAAAAATACCATAGAATGAATTTTATCAATGCTGAGATGTCTAATATGTTATTAATCTCTGAAGTGTGGATATTATTAATTCCATCTGTCCATAGCATTACAGGCCTCTGTGGACTTCAGTCTTCTCTGGTTTTGACTTCTTGTAGTCTCCGGTTCCAGCCTTATCTATACCTTGCTGCTGTGATCCAATTTGTTATTCATGGGACTTCTCTTTCATCCTTTTTTATTGTCTGCCCATCGTAATCTGCCCTGTTTTCTACTGTCTTCCAAATTTCCGTTGTATATCTTTTTTGACCTTTTGTTCTGTCCATGCATTCTACATTTTGAAATGCGGCCTTTCACACCGCCCTACCCTTACTGAATTATTACCTTAAAATGCTCAGGGTTTGCTAGCTTAATCAGTCGGTGAGCTATGAGATTCTTTGACATCGCCAGAGTGGCTATGGGTCAGCTAACGTTAGACCAGCCCGCCCAAGTAACAATTTAAGTTTTTTAATAAACTACAGGCCTTCCATAAGCACCATTTATAAAACCATTCATAAATCTATATTGCTGAAACAGTAAACCTAGGAGTCTAATAAACCCAAAAAGGGCCCAAATAATGACGTTCTGCAAGAGGTTGTCAAAGCTAATAGTTTAAATCTGTTATACAACCTATTCTACTTATAACTACTTTAATTGGTTACTCTTTGTGTTAGCTTGGAGAGCCTAATAAAACCTATAGTAAGAGTATTTGGTCTTAATTTACTCTTGATTAGTGATAGCTATAAAACTATTTTATTTTAAATGATTAATTCCCAGAACATTTTAAGTTATTACTGCCTACGGCAAAGCAAAAATGTTTTGCACTTAATAGAAGCCATATCTCTTGGAAGTTTTACACTTTTTTATATTTTTCTGTAGTCAGTACGTTTATAAACTGGTTAAATGGGCTATGTATTTTCAACATTTTCAAACGACAAACAGTTTACTGATGAATATTTTATAAATAGCTATAAATTTTACCATCATCCGCAAAAATTTTAAAGATTTATACATTTTATAAAAAATTATTTATTTTCAAACTATCAATATTTTGTTTATAAATACTTATTATAAAACTGCATTAATATATATCGTATGTAACAAACCGACGTTTTTACATAAAAAGAAAAATTTTCCCAAAACATTGCTCAAAATGGTTGATCCATTGTTAAAATAGAACACGTTGGAAAAATAGCCGCTTTGAGTATAAAACGGTTATGATTTACTTAAATATTTCTTAAGATGTATTTGAATAAGAATACTTAGACTCCATGTAGTTAGCTATAAGGTCATGTAGGTCTACATAAAGCAGTTTGGATTTCATTAAAAACGTATCATTCTGTTTAAAACTCAAGCCGCTTTATGATTGTTACTTATGTTTGCCGCCTAAAATTCTACCTAACCTATAAAAATCATTTACTAGTCTTTGCCTGTGTGTGGCAAACAACTTAGATCAACATTTATAAGCGGTTTGGGTTCGAGACCATGCCGTTTAAAATTGTGCAAACCATTGAAGACGGCGAAGTTTGTTTATCGGTTGTCCCATATATATCAGAAGAAAATGGGGTATTAAGATGGCTTAATAAACCTAGTAGACTTGCTGACAAATTAAGCCACCAAGAAAATGCACAGCCTAATTCTACCCGTGATAAAATGATTTGTTTAAAGAAAAGAGAGTTTACCACTACGAAAGAAGCTGAAGATCAACTTAGAATAATGGAGCAACATTCTGATACAGAAAATCTAGTGTGATAAACTCACACAACTTCTTTTTACAGTGATCTTATAATTAGCCAAAAATTTGAGTTTTAATTTTTAAGCATTTGTCAAAATTTTCAAAAATTACAAATTCTACAAAAACGGTACAAAATGGCGCGTTAGTTGAAGAGACACAATTTTTATTTTTCCAGTTACCAATAAATTCTAATTTTGACATGATTTTACTTTGCAGTATGCAGCCACTAACGCTTGCCACTTAACCTACTTTTTAAGAACTTTTAGTTTTATTTAAGTACATTCCACACCAATAAGACTTGAGAAGCATTTAATGCACACATTATTGCTTTATTGTGCCCGTTAACAAAGTTACAATTTCTTAAGTGTAAAAGGTTTTAAAATAGGACTTAGGACCTACAAGAGTATTTTGTAAATCATTTTTAAAACAGTTTTAAGACATAACAAGTTTATACCTACGTGATTAAAGCAAATTTGTCGTCGAATGTTGTATCAAAACCAGAGAATTTTATAAAGTACAGTGAACAGTAATAATAAAACTTCTACAAAACTATAACTAGAGAAAGACCAAAAGGCTTTATGATCCAGTTTTAAAGTACACTACAAGGCTTTTTAATAAATATGTATACTCTAGAAATATATTTAGCCTTCAATAATCCAAATTTAAAACGAATAAATCTAGAAACATCCTTTATAAAACCTCCATAAGATAAGAACCATGCTAAATAGCATTTAAATTGTTACTTGGGCGTGGATACCTGAAATGCTGTACTTGCAAATGTAGACACCAATGGTAATAAAAGACCCAACAGCTTACAATAAACACATATAATCTGTAAGAGAATAAACAAAACACAAATACATGTAAACAGATACACGAAACAATGGCGCACGGCGCATAAGAAAATATCTTAATTAAAAGCTTAATATTGAGTTCATAGTGAAAGCTCAAAGTTCACTAACGCGAAATGTGCAATCAAGTTCAAACTAATAAGCCGCACCCGCAGTTGTCGCTTCTTAATCACACTTCCATGAATAAGCCCGCAATCTGCCAAATCAGTATAGGACGTGTTACTTCGTCGGGGATTTCCCTTTCTAGAGCCGCAACACCTTGGCGGCCGTTACGCAATTATTTGTGCTAATTGCAAACAGCATCCTTGTATCGCTGTGCGATTACAAGCGTAACTAGCCTGGTTTCTTCAGCAATTGCAGCTTCTTGCGATATCAGACTGGTTTGCTGCAGCTTCGGTTCGGCGGTGATTCAACTGGACAGTTTGCACCTGAGCCGAGTCAACGGTGCTCTGCTTCTGCGGCTTGCACGTACAGCACTCTACAACCCTTTCTAAAGGTCGATTCGCTCTAACTTTAACTGGACAGCGTACCAAGTGCTACGCTATGTTCGCACCCTGTTGCGCGAACTAGCGCGACCTTTTCACCTCGAGGGCCTTGCCGCAAATGTCCTTGAAGACCTCTGCGTGGATTCAACTATGCTGTCGATTATTCCCTGAACTAACTCGCACTATCAGCGCATTCTTTCACGTAATCTCGGCGCATTCCACTCTATAGTCGGTAACGGCGTAACAGCTATTTTCCCTCATACTGTGGTTCAACGTAAATAGTACATAATTAATTCATACTGCTGGGACTTATCACTAATTGGTGTTTAATGAAAGGTAAAACATATGTAAATATAAGTGGCACGAATTGACTCTTTTCAATGTCCAGCCCACTTTATTTTGTATATCCACATCTTCATAATAGTTCTCTAAGTTTGTGATTGTATTTGATTCTCCATATCCTCTGTGCTCGCGTAGCCCCAAAAATTCTTAGTACCTTACCATCCAATCTTATCAAAAAATCCTTACATTTAGCTGCCATTGTCCACATTTGATATCCCTAGGTTGCAATTGGCCTGATAATCCATTTGTACACTATTAACTTGGATCTAATTTCTACTAGATGTGGCTTCATTATGGTACTGCAAAATATGCTTTATTGGCAGCTGCCAGTCTCTGTCGTATAGTCTGCAATATCTTATTTTAGTCATTTAGTAGTAATTTGCCGGATAACTGATTTTGTGGTTGTTCTCAAAGTATCGCGAACAATTAAATTAATATTTAAAAAACTAAATAGCACCACCCGGTTACTATTAATGATGAATTGTTCCTAACTTCAATATCTCGAACATATTTCCGGCAGAACCAGGACAATAGAAAAGTTAGTGATTAGAGGCAAGGCAAGAGGCCAAGAGGCAGACTCCTTGGCCTGATCGAGCTAAAAATCTTGCAAGTACAAGGTTACACGATACCATCCAACTGACGCAGGACAGAGAAAACTGAATAATCACCATTAATTCCGTATAAATCGTTATGGTGCCACCAAGGCCTTTCGAGTGCAAATAAATCGAGGAAGGTTACTGCATGCAGTCGTATCGTGAATAGACTGTATTGCTCTTACCTTCAATTTTTCTTCATTCCAAATGATTATCAGGGGTCCTGTTTCGGAACTGCTTCCTCCTCCTTATAAAAGTTCTGCTGTTATAAAATCTGAAGCTGTTTTGGTAAAAGCTAAAAACATCATAAGTATAAAGTGTTGAAATAAAATAGCAATACTGAAGACAATAGGAGGAACACTGGAAATTACATGAGAAACGAAGGAATAGATATGGATATAGAAAACTAGTGATTTCAAAGCTTACTACAGGAAATGTAATAGTATATTACATAACAAGTCAGGAACGTAATGCTTTATAGGACGGGACGGTTGTTTGAAATACGTAGTCGTCATTCCGAGTACTGTAATCCACCAAGTTTAGTAGGGACACTTTCCTGACATGTTATGTCTAGTACTATTTTTTATCTACTCCAGTGGGATAAGTAACTCATTACGTCACTCATTTGACACTATTTCCGTTAGGTAATGAAGCTCATTACACCACTCAGTTATGTAATGGCTTTATTACCTGATTAAGTGGCGTAATGGCTGCATTACGTAACTGAAACAGTGTCAAATGGATTACATAATGGCATTTGCCTACTATCATTAAAAATGATAGACTGACATTTCTCTTAATGCACGTTTCTCAATCTTGGACAGTAGTAGCTAAAATTTTGTACAATACATATGTGATAATGCATCATTAATATACTCGTGTGCTTACATAACTCGTGCTACGAACTGATTTGTAACTTACACACACATATATTAATGATGCTCTCATCCCAGTTGTATAGTAAATAACTATTGTAATACCGTTTAAATTTCAGTAAAAAATCAGTAATCATGTCGTGGACTTTTGATTTAGTCTACATTAATATCACTCATAAAAATAAATACGGAGCTAATTTAATTTTTTAGTTATTTATTTGAGTCATGTAAGTACATTAGGTACTGAAGAGGAAAACGGAAAACACCGAAAATTAAGGTAGATAGATTACCGAGGTGTAGAGCGCTTGTTATTCCTTATTTTGGGCTTGAATTGTTTTTTATGCTGAAATACGCATATCTGAAAAAAAAACAGTTGAATTTAGGGGTGTGAAGTAACATATCAATCAAACCTCATTACAAGGGCGTTTCAAAAATATAAAATATACAGGGTGTTCTGTTAAAAAAATCGAAATGATTAAATTTGCAAATGTTGAGCACCCTGTATATCATTAATATCCACACCCACTATTTTAAACTCTAAAGGTAATTTAGGACAAAGAAATTTTTGGTAACGTTTTCTTTCATTCAATTGTTTTCTGTTAACAGCAACCGCCTAAAGTTCAACATTTTCCAAAACGGTTGACGTTAGACTCATACAACTTTATATCAAAATGATTAGTATTTCATTTCAAAACGTTTAAGCTGCCTAAATATATATTATTATAGGGCATTCCATTAAAAAAAAAGTAGGTTTGATTGGCCACACTTTTTTGAGCTTTCTGTATAATCAGAAATATTTTAGTGCACTCCCTTCGTACCTACAACTTTTATAAGCGATATTTATATAACTCTCATAGTATTATAAATATCTTCCTCCCCCGCATCGTTCTCGGATCCTGTACGAGTATTTTAAACGAAATTTCAACATTTCGCGGCAACCGTGCAAAACTTTGCGAATACATCCGCGCTGTAGAAGACATATTTACTCAATTTTGGCAAGCAGATGTCAACGCTTATATTAACAAACTACTTTTATCTGCTACTTGCAACCGTTTAAGATGGGGGATTTGCTCTCAAAATGTGTAACCTAAAAATGCAGATTACACGAGCTTACATCACTGCACTTGAGAGCAATACGATTAATACTGAACCAAATTAAAACCTATCCGCGGTACGCTGCCAGTTCCAAGACTTGAGATTAGCTGTCCTGTTCAGTCCCCAAATCTCTTTCTCTCCTACCTTGGCCCTCCGGTCTGACACGCTGAACTGTCTAACGGAGTAGGCCTCCAACCTTTACCAGTCCAGGCTTCAAGGGGGATGACGTGTTGTACTGTCAGCCCGAGAAGTTGAAACTTTCCGTATCACAACCGCAAGAGCAAGGCCGCTAGAAGTCGTTTCTTCTCTGATTGTTGAACTTTCTTGGGAAATCAAATCCCTGAGACCTGTAGGAGTCACAGACTCTACTCCGCTCGCAAGCGGCTAGAGCCCCGTAGCGTAGCCACCCTTCATAAACTCACCTGCATGACCCATTTTTGGTCATTAAAAGGCGAATTCCTGGACTTCGACGTTCGACTTCGCAGCCCGCAAATTCCTTACCGGGGGATTGTCAACGTCAATTTCCGGCTCAAGGCGAATAAATTCCATCTGCAGGATTTGGCAGCGCATTCGCTCTCTAATCGACACCGAGCCACCGTAAGGCAGCAGCAGCCTCCGCACAAGGATTTAGGCACTAACACCAACCCCAGGTAACCCTTAAAATCGCTAAATTCACCGGAAAATTACAACTTAAAATCACTGTACACAACTGCTGATTGGAAGGTCAAGCTTGTAGGAACAAAAACTCTACTCAGCCCATTTCCGGAAGAATCGACGTGGGTACCGGCGGACTACCAATAGGGTCCCGCAACACTTGCTGGTGCATTGGGCTGCAGCTCGACCCACGAAACCAGCCACCGTCCCAGAAGGATATGTTAATTTTAAATAATATACAATTAATTCTTTGTAACTAGCTAAAAACGTTATATTTTGTTTTGGGTAATTATCTGGTGTTTTTTTACTAATCGAATATATGTATATATGAGTAAACGTATTTCTCTGAATTGAGCTTAACCCGAGGTATAAATTTTTGATGCCCATAGTAAGGGGGTGGAACGTAACAAGGTCACCATCGTATTTAAAATTTAGTTTATAAATCATGGTTTTGATTAAAATAAAAAAATAAAGTGCATTTTTAAACCTGAAATTTTAAATACCCTAGCGACATTCCTTGAATCTGACTGCTTATTTTTGTATATTGTAGTTTTAAATTGGGGCACTATTAATCGTAGTGTTTGCTTTGAGGTCATATAAACTGCAATTTTAATAAATAATTTCGGTGACCAACGCTCATGCTGTCAGCTTCTTCAGAAGTTTTCTTTTTTTAAATCCACTGGAAGGCAATGTTGGGGCAGTATTTGGTTTAGGATTCCCTCCTCTTACTGGTGGACCTTTTCGTTGGGTTAACGTTTATGGAGCTGATAAACTTGTGCAGAAGATGAACACATATTGTAAGCATTATGGGGCCTCTTTCAAACCTGCTCAGACTCTTCTTGATATGGCTGAAGATCTCACCAAGAAATTTCGCTGTACAACTGAAACTATATTTAGGTTAAATAAGTTGTAATTTAAGTTTCTTCAGATGGATATTTATGTTTACCTTTTTTAAATTTTTATGAAAGGAAATAATATCATTAATGTCATGAAATACACAACATTCTTTAGTTTCAACTACTATAAACACAAAAAAAACTGTGATGATGCTATTTTCATATACAGTGTCGTAAAAAAAAGTCGGCATAATATGGGAAAAATGTTTATTTTTGATTTAAAAAAAAAATTTTACGTCAATAATTTGTGCTTGTCTAAAAATCTATTTAGCCACTATCATATACACAGAGCTGAGCAAATTACTTTTAAAAAGTAATTAATTACTAATTACCAATTACCGCCCAATGCAGTAATTTAATTAAGAGAGATTCAATTACTCACAGGAAATAGTAATTCAATTACCAATTACTTTTTCAAATTAGTTAGGCCAGTTCAACAAATACAATTGTTATGCATGGCAGGATTATAATACATGAGTAATGAATAACGTCGAGGGTACTTCGTCACCTCTTGGGGATGCGTTTGGGTTTTTAAAGTATTTAAGTTCTAATCACTGTCACTGTCACTCTCTGAAAAGTACATATTCCGTGGTAGGCGTCGTTTCAACCTCCGGTGAATATTTTTACGTCCAAGTTGATACAGACCAGCGCTGTGGCAGTTGTGTATGTTGGCATGGAACTTGACTTTCCTGATGTACTGCTGAATCGATTCTATTCCCAACTCACAATGAAGTTGGTTGTTGGAAATAAACCAGGAGTCATCTACAGCTATCCTAACCATCTTGTTCTGGAGAACTTGAATTTTTTTGAGATTTGTCTTTGCCGAGTTTCCCCAAATCTGACTTGCATACAACACCAATGGCCTGATTAAAGATTTATACATTAGTAGGGTGCAATCCGTTTTTAGGGCAGATTTTCTGCTTATTATTGGACATAGCTGTTTTAATCGGGCATATCCCTGGTTTAATTTTTGTAGAATATGATATTTCCAGAGTGTCTAGGTGAACGCCAAGATATTTTGCAGATTCTTCATTTGTATTCCATTGTATGGGAGTTTCATTTACAGTCATCAATGGAGGGTTGTGTATTCTTCTTAGGGCGAATATCTTCGCTACGCACTTGGTGTGGTTTACTTTCAGGTTCCATTGAGTAAACCATTTGCAGATTGTATTAGTGGCTATCTGAAGAGAGACTATTCCTTGAAGTAAATTTTTATTTTGTGTTAAAAGAGCCGTATCATCTGCATACATCGCTACGTTTTCTTTGGTTTGTGGGATTTCGTGCATATAGATGTTAAACAAGATGGGCCCAAGAAGGCTTCCTTGTGGCACTCCCGCTCGAATTATCTTTGTTTCGGAAAGGGCGCTATGAATTTTTACGGAATATGTGCGATCATCAAGAAAGGAGAACAATATGGCTAGGTTCAAGCAGTACCTAGCAATGCGGATCAGAGTATAACTATAATGGTAGGTTCTTCCGGGTTATGCCGTGGTCGTCGATTTGAACTTGACTTTTCGCTGCTCATGCTGTCAGCTTCTTCAGAAGTTTTCTAAAGACTGATGTTGGTGCCTTTTGCTCCTGGTTATATACCGAGGAGTTGTTACGGTTGGCTGATCATGTAGATCTTGTATGTTATTGGGACTTGTAGTTTTTCCACTTGGTTGCTCACGTGAAACTTGCTTATGAATTGATTGGTTTTGCAGAGCTACCTTCCACGTGTTACTAAGGCGGTAGCCGTCTTCTAGGTTGAAATTGTTTGAAATTTTAATAATTTCTAAGGATTCCCGAATAACGAAGGAAGTATTTATCAGTCCTGGCTAGTAGTATATTTACGGAGTCGAAAGTTTATTCTTTAATCACCTGTTCCTAACACGTGTTCTGCGATGGCCGATTTTTGAGTGTTTCCAAGTCGTGTGTGGCTCTGGTGTTCTTTTATTCGACATTGGATGCTTCTTCCCGTTTGTTCGATGTAAGATTTGTCACAAGTACATTGAAGCTGGTAAAGCCTGCTGTCTGTAGTATGGGCAAGGAATCTTTGTTGGAGGGGATCAATTGTTCGACCTTTCTTATTGTAGCATAGCGGACCCCGATGTTTTTCTTATTTAAGACATTTCTTATTCTGCCGGTTACTCTTGGCACACTTAAACAACTACTAACCCAAAATAAGATTCACTGTGGAAACTAAAGAGAATGGTCTCCTACCTTTTGATAAACCGTCCAACGTAGACAAACAATTTTAACTGGTTTAATATATTAAAAAACTCTTTCAATTGGGAATTTAGCTTTGATAATTAACTCATCGAAAGACGACATATACCTATACGCTTCTTCTAGAGGTGGAAATGCTCTTTTTGCCTACTACTTATTTACAAAATCCATAAACGAAAGGGCGTGGATATTGTAATATATTGCTGTGATTTCTTTTGCAGATCGTGAGCTTGCTTATAAATGTTTAATCTCAGGGTTCCTATCAAATAAAAAGCTCAATCATGTACCTGTTAGTCCAGTCACTATGTCATTTTTGCTTAAAAGTGAACCGAAATTTGAAATTCCTTTTTTGGGGTTTTGGGGGGTCCAGCAAAGCTTAACTTCAAGTTGTCGACCAAGATTTCCTATGTGCTATTTCCACCATCTTAAAAAAAAGGTGCGTTTGATTTTTTTTGCGATAACTTTGTTCTCGTTAACGGTATGTGAAAATGAAATGGACCTTTCATTTAGAGTTTTTTGTGCTCTACAATTTATGTTCAATTACTTTTCCACGTGCGAGCGATATTAGTCGTGATATCGAACGCGAAAGAAAAGCTTGAACGGGTCGCGATTATTTCGCGCCTCTTCGCTTTAATTTCGCTAATCGACCTATTTAGCGAAAAAGTAGTTAACTTGTAGAGCTTGAAAATACCTGCAATTTGACCTATTATAAATTAAAATGTGACTAAAATTACGACTTGTAGAGCAGGCCAAAGTCATCAAATCGGCACGTAATTTTGATTTCGTGTATCATACTATTACATAAATGACATAATAAACGGAAAGGGACGTTTAGGCGCGCACCTTTAGGCGCGAGTTATTAGGCGCGAGCTTTTAGGCACGAAGCCTTTAGACGCGGGCGCTATTAGGCGCCTGGACGTTTAGGCGCCGCAACTTTAGGCGCCGCAACATTAGGCGCCGCAACTTTAGGCGCCGCAACTTTAGGCGCGGGGACAGTTAGGCGCCACGTAAACCCGTTTCCGCATGGTTTGAACATATACTGCATTGTCTAACTGTAAATAGGTACATAACTACCTCTTTGATAACAAACGTAGAAACTAGTTATTTATGTTAGCTACTTGCAAAATGTGAGTTGTTCTTTTAAGTCGGAACATTTTCGACGACTAAAAGACCAATTTTGCACGTGTTGCAATTTTCGTGTAAAAACTGAAATTTTGAATATTATATTTTAACATTTCTAAATGATTAATGTTTTCGACTGCATACCGAGTGTTTAACTTAAGGTGCTAACGTAGGGAAATAGCATAGGAAATCGTATATATGCAGATTCCTGCTTATTACCACTTGCATTGATAGGATTGATAGTGGTATCGATCAAAGAGAAAAAATATGCGCTTAATTTGATACTACTTCACTTAAATTTGTTACTTGTTTAAGATAGAAATAGCTTAAAAACTGTAATAAATAATTTGCATTTTATTCACAAAAAACAGACCAGCCATGATCCAATTTGTTTATGCCAAAATAAATGTTATTTTCAGCTATAATTTACCAAGGGCAGTGATAATCACCGGCAATAATTTTGACAAATAGCAAATATGTGAATTGATAACATTTATTTTGGCATAAACAAATTTGATCATGGCTGCTTTGTTTTTTGTGAATAAAATGCAAAATATTTATTACAGTTTTTAAGCTATTTTTATCTTAAACAAGCAACAAATTCAAGTAGAATAGTATCAAATTAAGCACACTTTTTTTTCGCTTTCGATTGATACCACTATCAATCCTATCAACTCAAGCAGCAAGCAGGAATATGCATATAGGTTGTCCGAAATCCGGTTTGAACATAGGAAATTAATGAGTGCGACAAGGAAAACATAAACAAAACGAGTAGCAGGACAACGACAGAACGTAATCATAGCTAGCTAAATTTTTCAACTAAAATTAAGTCAATGAAACAAACAAACACTTCTGTCAAATATTTTAGCTGTTGTTAAGAGAATAAAGTGAGGTTTAAATATACTATTGTTTACTATTCACATAATTATTTTAATTATTTAAACCTCACTTTATACTCTTGATGACAGATAAAATATTTGACAGGAGTGTTTTTGTTTCATTGACTTAATTTTAGTTAAAAAATTTAGCTAGCCATGATTACGTTCTATCTTTGTCCTGCTACTCATTTTGTTTATGTCTTCCTTGTCGCACTCATTAATTTCCTATGTTCAAAACGGATTTCGGACAATCTGTATATACGATTTCCCTATATTCGTACCTTAAGTGAAACACTCGGTATAATATCAATTTTTCGGAGCGTAGATTTGATAAGAACCACACATTCCCTTTACGAAAATTTAAGTCAATGATATTAATCGTGCAAGACTTGCAAAATGTAATTTTTTAAATTTCATATTTTACACAAAAGCTAGTGTTGTAACAAGTGCAAAATGGATCTTTTTTACTCCTACAAAACTTTCAGACTCCTAAAAAACATCATATCTTGCAATTACCTACACAAATAACCAGTTTCTATGTATGTTTAGGAAAGAGGTTTAGTTACATAACTTATTTCAGCTAGGTAATATATCACATATCAAGAATAATGTAGTAAATTTTTGTTTTACGACTGGATTATTTCTATTTTAAAATTTGCAGTCATTAATGTTGAAGAAAAATTCAAACCTTCATAAACAAAATATATTCGGCTGATTGACGAGCCTTCTTCAGTGTTAAAGTTTTACAAATTTACATATTGAATTTACATTTTATCGATTATGAACAATTAGTTATTTACATTTTGTATATGGTGTGTATAATTTCACCACGTTAAACTATCCATATACAAAATGTAAATAACTCATTTTTCATAATCGATACAATGTAAATTAAATATGTAAATTTGTAAAACGTTAACATTGAAGAAGGCTCGTCAATCAGCCGAATATATTTTGTTTATGAAGGTTTGAATTTTTCTTCAACGTTAATGACTGCAATAATTACCTAACAAGAAATTTTAAAATCAAGAATAATGTTAATTTCTTTGATGTGGCGCCTAACTGTCCCCGTGCCTAAAGTTGCGGCGCCTAAACGTCCAGGCGCCTAATAGCGTCCGCGTCTAAAGCGCTGGCGCCTAAAAGTGCGCGCCTAAAGATGCGCGCCTAAAGAATCGCGCCTAAACGTCCTAGACCGCATAATAAACTTCATTCCATTATTAGAATCATTATATTTCATAGAAAATCTTAATGGACACCTTGAAATTCAACTTTCCTAGACCTCCAACATCCCAAATAAGGAGTTTAAACTTTCGGTTCTTAAGAATTTTTACTATTAAACATTGTTCAAAGTACTAGGTACACTTACAATACAAGTCTCAAATGCATATGAAACTTTTGCAGGATATAACATGTTATTTTATGTATTCTGAAATATAAAAATGTTAGGTACTACATTATTAGAATAAATATACTTCATAAGTATGTGGTACATAAAATTATATGATTGCATATTACAAAACATTTTCAAATTACTTCAACTATTTGGAATGATAATTGAGGAATACATAAACTATCTTTTTCTCTCATCATTACATCACGATTGATGTTGTGGTCCATTACGCATTCAGCACTTCAACCCATGGAAACTGAAGGTGGTTCGTCTAAAACTGCCCGCGTGATATCAAGCCCTCGTGTAGAGGATATACCTCCCTGTCTTTTTCCATGTGGTTTTTCTGGAACAACTCTAGGTTGTTAGTTCTACTGGTAATATGGCCCAAGAATTGAAGCATCTTAGTGCAAACGATGATTGAGAGGCGTTTGTTTGCCTTTGTTTTCTCTAAAACCGACGCTTGGTTCTATGCGCAGTCCATGCGATCCGTAACATTCTCCGCCAGCAAAACATTTCGAAGGGGTCCATTCTTCTCTAAAACGATACAAAACATAAAAAATATATAATTTAGAAATTTCTACTCCAAAGACTAGGGTGATAGCTTTTAAAGGACAAGATTGCTTCTGAGCAAAAATTATTTATTCATGATACGCTAATCGCCCAAGTCAATTGCTTCAGTTATGTAGGATACAAAATTCCATATGGAAAACCAAGAAAGACGTCAACAAGCAGATAGCGAAATTCAATTAGTGTGGAACAATAAAAAGATATCTAAAATACACAAGGATGGAAAGACGCCTTAAGTTTTATAAGATTATGGCTGTTCCCGTACTACTATACAAATGTGAAAATTGAACGATTACTAATAGCCAAGTTAAAAGAGTATTGGACCATAAACACGATGAGGATATTAGACAAAAATTAAGTATCTTCAATCTAAATAAAAAAAACAAAACAATACTGAACCAATTGGCAGGAACATCTCTATAGGATGGATGTCTCTTATAGATAAAGATCAGTTTTTGAATAAAAATTAAAGTACATCTGTAAGAGTGAACTTGCTAGGAAGCTGTTGGGTTGACGGTTGCAGTGTAAGGAACGGGACCATTTCTGAGAGCAGCCAGGGTTTTAACAGGTTGGAGGTTGTTTGACGGTTGGCAGAGCATCGTGGCTGATCTGTCGAGGATCCGAGCTGTGAACGTCAGGAATAGTGGTGTTTTGAGGTGACTAGCAGTGAAAGTACGAGGAGTTCAGGTTGGTCTTAATTAGTCCTATAGAAGCATATTGAATAAAAGACAATTAAACGAGTGAAATAAATATAACACAGTACTTAGGTACTTTAGTGAATTGAGTCAATGATATGTGAGTAGAAAGAATATTTGTCATTTTTGGTTTGATTATTGTTGGATTATTGTTTGAGGTCAAGCTGACAGTTACTGTCAGTCCATAATCAAAAGTCATTATAAAAATTAAAAATTTCAAGTAACAGACTACTAGATTAACGAACCCACCATTGAAGAGTCTCAATGCAAAACATTTATTTAAAAACATAGAATTTAAAATTGAAATTAAATCAATCAATTTGAAAGAAAATAGTAGAGCTAATATTACGTAATTAACCCTCGTCCGGCGGAAATTATTTCAGTTACGCGGTGTGCGGAAATGGGTCTTTAGTGACCCGGATCATTTTTTTAAAATTAGTTTTAAAGCACCACAATGTCTGTTTTTCTAATACATACTTGCACATGATAATATAATCATAAAACTTTCATTTTTATTGACCTGCAGACTAAAAAATACTTCATATTCTGCGTCACTTTTATCGCTGCCACTGTCCGCATCAGACAAAAAATGAAAGTCGTTGTTGTCATCATCACGCATTAGTTCGTCATACAATTGTTGTTCCGTAAGGGGAATTTTATCAGAATCCATTCTTTTTGCCTATTATTTTACACAGTGTTATTATACTCCAGAAAACAAGAAAAAAAGCAATGGAGCGCGAAAAGCGGAAACCGGGTCTCAGGTGACCCGAGCGGATTATCTCAGGTATACCAAGACATTTTTCCATGAAATTTATTCTACAGCATCTCCATAACAGCTTCGAGGAATACGCAAACACCCAAAGCAGTATATTGGAAAACGGTAGAACTATTTACAAAAAAAAAAGAAAGTTCGGACCGCTTGAGACCCGGTTTCCGCAGTCTGAGGGTTAAATAAAAGGTTTCCCAACGTATTAGCCACTATATATTTAAATGGTCGCCCAACCGTGGGGCTTATTGTAATTGTGATTGTTAGTTAGTTTTCAAGCTATATTTTAGGGCGAATTAAGTGTGAGGAGCGTAAAAAAATAAAATAAACCACGTTGTTTGTCACGACATTATATAAATAATTGTCGTAATCAACTGAGGGGATTTATTATAACTGATAAACCAAGTTTATAGTTAGTTTGTTTATTATTAATTGTGAATTAAGAGAGAGGATTGTAAAAAACAATCATAATTTAAAACGTATCATAATTGATTTCTTTTGAGATTGATAAAGTAGCAGAATAGGACAATCAATAATAATAAATAAAGCATCGTATAAAGGTTAAATTTGTGAACAAAATACAAAAATTTACAATTTCCTATAAAGGTTTTTAATAAAAGTAAATACATTTTGAAAATGTAAACTAAAATATGGCAGATAAGAGAATTACTAGGAAGAGTAAGAGAACTGAAGAGGAAAAAGAAGAGATGGAAGTAGCAGCGAGTAGTGCAGAGGTAGAAATAGAGTACAGCAAGAGGTAGGTGTACAAGGAGAACAGGTAAGAGTTCAAGAAGAACAACCAATAACAAAGGGACATTTTGAACAATTAATGGCATTTATGGTACAAAATGCGGCAGACATAAAGAAATATTTGCAACAGTCAATCGAGGAAAAAGCTGAGGAAAGTTAGAAGAAGGCAGAAGAAAGAGAAAACAGGTCAAAGAATGATACGGCAGAGTTGAAAAAGGTCTTACAACAGTCAATTGAAAAAACTGCTGAGAAGATAATGCAAGAAAGTAAGAAGGATGTTGAGGAAAGAGAAAGAAGATTGCAACAGTCAATTGAGGAAAAGGCAGAGGAAAGTAAGAAGGATGCATAGGAAAGGGAAAAAAAGTTAAAACAGGATGCTGAAGAAAGGGAATGCAGATTACAAGCAGCAATTCAAAATACTGCAGAAAAGTTGCAAGAACAAAAAGCACATGCAGAAAAGATGGAAGAGTGCAACTAGAAGATAAACAGGAACGACAATTACAAATAAATAAGATTAACATAATATTGAATAAATATAAGAATGAAATTAAGAATGATGTGAGAGTAGAAAGGCAGGAAGAAATTAAACAACTGGACGAAATTTTGAACCAAAAGGTAGGAGAAAAGTTAAATAAGAATAAGGAAGAAGTTAAAGGAAAATTAGAAGAGATGAAATTAACAATAGAAGAATGTATAAAAACACAGAAAGAGTGTTTTGATGGAAGAGTTGATTTAATAGAGGGAAAGACAGAAGAAATTAAAATAAAAATGCAGGAAGCAATGGTAAAGAATGAAACCAATATCATTTTAATAAAAGATGGAAATTTAAGGAAATTGGATAACATAAAAGAACAAATATTTGAAGTTAGGAATGAAGTACATAAAATGTATTCAGAGTTGTCTAATGTACAAAAAGTGACACAAAATTTGGAGTAATATCGTGGAATGATACTATGTTCATTTGCAATAAAAACAGCATGTATACAACAACCATGTCAAGAAATTTATAATTCAGATGTGAGTAAGGATGAAGGATTTACAGATCAACAGTTAAGGGAGTTGTGTGAACAAAACAACAAATTACAGAGTGAGTTCAAATTAAAACGAGCAGAACGTATGAAGCTTCGTGATGAAATGGAGAAATTAAAACAACAAACGAAAGAAACCAAGGATACAAAAAAACCACTGAAGATAACTTCAAACGAATTTTGAGATAATAATTAGGAACTCGGCTTGTAAATATGTAATATATTAATTTTAAAATTTTAATTAAGAACATCACGTATTTTAACAATGAAAATAATGAAAAATTGTATTTGAAAATCACTATTTATGAAAGTCAATTTAAATAATAATGAATATTTAGCATTAATAGATAGTGGTGCGATGGCGTTATTAGATAAAGGAAAAGATAATTTTAAATAATTTAGATGTCTTACATAAGAACATAGTTAAAGTGAAGAAAATAGATTTGCTATCTGCAGCTAAAAGAAAAATATCAACGACTAATCGAATGTTGAATGTTAAAATAATTATTAATCAATGGGGAGGTGTTCTTAAATTGTTTATAGTTAAAGGCCTTAGCGTGGATATGGTGTTAGGAATTGACATAATTCAACAATTGAGAATTAATATAAATGGAGCACAAAGGTGGATTCATTTAAAGGGGTTAACTAAATCTTGGAACAGTACCAGAAGTGGCTGCCAAGAAGATAAGTGTTGCCAATTAGAGAAAATTGGAGACGCATTGAAATATAAAGATGGTATAATAATTAATAATAATGTAATAGAGAGTACAAAGAATAATTTTAATGATATAGGGTTATTGTTGAATGAGTTAAAACTAGGTGAGAAGAATATACAATTTAAAGGCCGAATATTAGAAATAATTAACAGAAATAAAGAGATCGTTAATGTTGAAGTAGAACAAGCACAAAAATACATTCACAGGTTGCAGGTTGGTGAATCAAAAAGTTTTAATAGCAAATCTTATCCTATTCCTTTTGCATTAAGAGGACAAGTTAAGAAGGAAATACAGAAAATGGTCAAAGGTGGAGTAATAGAATCTTCAAAAACTAATTTTATTAATCCTTTGGTAGTTGTTAAGAAACGTGATGGTTCACTTCGTTTATGTTTAGATGCACGCAGAATTAATCAAATTACAAAGCCACAATATGAATCTCCACAAACGATTGATGGATTGTTAAGTAGAATATGGGATAAAAAGATACTTACAAAGTTAGATTTAAAGAATTCGTTTTGGCTTATTCCATTGCATGAAGAGTCGAGGAAGTATACAGGTTTCAGTATTGGTGGGGAGATTTTTCAATTTAAAAAGGTACCATTTGGTCTTTTGTGTGCATTATATAGACGATATCTTATTGTTTTGCAGAAAACGAACAACATTTAAAACATGTAGAAACTGTGATGGAAATATTATAAAAATGGGTTAGAATTGAATCTTTCAAAATGGAAATTAATGCAAGAAAATGTAACATACTTTAGAATACGAAATAAGTAAGAATGGAATCACTATAAATGAGAAACGTCTTGAGGAATCTAAGAATTTACCTCGTCCAAAGAATTTAAAGAAGTTAAGAGGGATATTAAGTGTTTTCAATTATTATAAAAGGTTCATAAATAACTACTCAGAGTTGAAGTTACCTTTGGTACAGTTATTAAGAAAGGATGTTAAATGGATATAGAACGAAGAACGAGAAAAAGCATTTAATACAATCAAACAGAGATTTCATGAAGCATTATTATTAAAATATCCGAACTTTAAAAAATAGTTTGTACTTCGTACGGACGCTTCTGATCAAGCAATTGCAGCAGAGTTAATACAAATACAAGATGGGATAGAAGTACCAATATGTTTTATTTCAAGAATATTAAAAGGATATGAAATTAGATACACCATAGCTGAGAAAGAAATGTTGGCAATCATATTTGCAATTAAAAAACTTAAATTTTATTTAACAGGAAATAAATTCGACATTGAAACGGATAATTTAGCAAATTCGTTTTTGAAAAATAAAACTGTTCATAATGATAGGTTATACAGATGGGAATTGTACTTACAACAATATGAATTTGATATTAAACATAGGCCAGGAAAATTAAATGTAGTTGCAGATTTCTTAAGTAGAAAAGATGTACGAAACTATGAAAAACCAAAACAAATCTTAACTGGAATTGAGAAAATTTATGAGGCAGAAACGTTGTCCAAACAAGAAATTTTAAATAAGCAGATATTAAAAGAATTCAAGAATTAAGAAATTTAGGATTGCAAAGTCAAGATAATAATTATAAAGGGTATCAAATTAAAGAAAACTTATTTGTAAAGGTGATGGAAAATAATGAATTGATGGTTTTAAGTAGGGAAGACATGTTAGAAGTTGTTGAAGAAATTCATACAATATTTGGACATTGTGGAGCAAGAAAAACTTGGTTAATGTTTCGTGAATGTTTTTATAGGAAAAATGACATTAAATTAATTAAACCATTAATTCAAACTTGCCGAATTTGTCAGTTTGCAAAAGAAAAAAATTTTAAAAATTAGAATATTGTTAAAAGTATTAGGGTAAACGAACCGATGGAACTGGTAGCTATTGATTATTTAGGAAATTTAGTTACAGGACAGTATGGGTACAAGCATATTCTGATTATGGTAGATGCGTTTTCAAAATTTATAAAATTATATCCAGCGAAAAAAAGTAATACTAAACATGTTATTAAATCAATTGAATATTTTGAAGAACAAGTAGGTAAACCAAGAAGAAAATTGCAGACAATGCAACATATTTCAGATATGCAAAATTAATAAATAATTTGGATAGAAAGGGAATAACGATTTGTTTTTGTAGCATAAGACCTCCTCAAAGTAATATTGCAGGAAGGTACATTAAAGAGGTGATAAAATATTTAAGAATACTAACACATGAAAGTCATAATAAATGATTACAATATTTACCAGATGTGGAAAGTTTTATAAATAATGTTCCGAATACAACAACACAGATTAGTCCAACTACTTTGTGTAAACAAGTAATACTAGCTAGACCTTGGAGGAAAGAACAAAGTAATGTTGAAATAATACAATTGTTAGAAAGAGCTAGAAGAAGATTGAAGATGATTCACGACAGATACGAAGAGAAGCAAAATAAGAAGATATTAAAACGGGTACAATTTAAAATAGGGGATTTAGTAATTGTAATGAAACTCAGGGTAGCAAACAAGAAGGAAAAGAAATGTGCAAAACTTTTATATGCATATGAAGGACCTTATAAAATACATAAAATATTTAATAATAATAACACATATGAGTTAATAAATGAGAGAGATGGACGAATAAGAGGAAGATTCCATATATCACTGATTTATTCATACATTGCATAAAAAAATATGATTATTGTAAAGGTTGTTGTTTGTTTAACAAGTTAAAATGTTACTATGGAAATAAAAATGATTTTTAATTGTTATGAAGTTATGTTAAATGATTAGGAATGATTATTGACCGTTTTCATTAAAAGAGAAATTAAGAAAAAAATTAAAAATAAATGTACTTTATTTTGGATGTTTTTATTAATTTGAGGAATATGTTATGGTACGTAAAGATCAGTTTTTGAATAAAAATTAAAGTACATATAAATTTTACAGATGAATACAATCAACTTAGAAAAGTTTTAAAAAAGATTGTTAGTTTATTTGAAAATAAGTAATGGAAGTTTGATTTGAGACAATTTACAATTTATTTTGAAAGGTAATAGTAATTTAGTATTCTATCATGGTGTTGAAATTTAATAAGGAAATATAAGTTAATTTTACATGTGACAAATTAGAAATTAGAATATAGTAGGTAGAAATTTTAAAAAGTGTATGAATAATTGTAACTAGCATAAAGGAGGATTTTGTTTGGGATGATTGTAAAAATAACAAATTTGAAATGTAAACGTATTTTGAAAATATTCTTTCGAATTTAATAAAAAAACTGGAAATTTTACCTTTATTGTATTGCTAATTTGAGATAATACAATAGATAAGGCTATAACAAATCTGCGAGGTGAAAACAAGGTTGAAATATAAATATGAATTAGTGCAAGTATACAGTCATTGAAGAGAGTATGGAATATGGTTTAACTAGATACGCGTAAGAAGAAAATAATAATATTTAAATGGAATTGGATTATTTAATAACTACAAGGAATAATAAGTTACATTAATTACTAGATTTGGTTATTGTACGAAGGACGTGTTGAACATTTGACAGGAGTTGCCGGTGGAACTGCTTAATTGGATGATTGTATTTGGTTGCTGACTACAGAGTAGGAGCTGGGGAATATAGAAGATTAGCTTGGGATCACTACTAAAAGTAGGCCTTTTAGCGTTAGCTTTTTTTTACTAAAAATGACGTTTTATAATTCAGCGTGTTAAAAGTAAAATCAGCTGTTTACTTTTAGCCCATGTGCTAAAAGTAAACAGCTGGTGTTGGATTTAGACTTTCGAACTGGAAGTGAGGTTGTAAAGTTACTCTAATTACTTCTTTCGTTAGAGGTAAGGTGTTTTTTAAATAATTAACGCATTATGTAATGAATAAAGTAAAATGTGTACATTTATAATTACCTTTGATAACTAACGTTGACAGCTACCGGCTGCAGAAACAGTGTTACGGTATTAATGCATCATATCGACATAAGTCGTATTGATTGTTCAAAAACGGGTACAAACTACAGGGTTCGCCGGCTTTACTAAAAAGAACACAGATCTTAATGTGCTGGCGCAGATTTTGTTGCGCCGGTTACTCGCACTAAGCGCAGTCGGGAAGGCGTGGTTCGAAGACTTAAATGAAAAACCGACGGGGTACTTACCCTAAAGCTTGCTTAAAAGAAAAAGAAATGCCTGAGCGCCACTTGGTTCTGATTAGGGGTGGCTAACGTGTCTAGAACCAAGAACAATACACGTAGCCTATGTAGAAGTCCTCCAAGTTCGCCGCTATTCACCTCGGCGCTGTCCACCGGGCTTCCTCCGAGTCTTCAGATTTCAACACACAGGTGGCCACGAAGCAAATGACTTACCTTGATTGGCCACCCGCCTAGTTTAACATAAAAACACAATGACTTGACACTAACCCCAGTTCTTAGGGTTCACTTATCAACAAGGACATGCTGTCGTCTTTACAAATTAATTACATGTGGCCTTTGCCATGCTAAATGGGTTGAAGACCCCTACCAGGAAGGTTTAGCATTCACTAAAAGAATAAGTTGAACTTTAATAAAGTTTATTATTGAAATGAATTAAATGGCACAAATATTCACATGAAATATCGGGGCCCCCAAAAAAAAACAATTACCCTATTGTCTAAGAAAAGGAATATATAATTACACGCTCGGCAACACGAAGTACATAACCGGGATGAAGCCCCTGATTGATAACACATACATCAAATTATAGGCTTGAGTGAACGGGCGCAATGTTTATGAACACTCGGAAAACACACAATAAAATTATAGACGCCACTCAACTCGGCACGTCAGTTACGCTGTAGAAACAATAAACAGATCCTACCTGAGAGCTGTCAGCATGTTATTTGGGGTTGGCGATAGTTACGAACTCCACTTCGGCGAAGGCCGGTGTGACGTTGCAGAGGTGTAGCGGGCTCCCCAAATGGGAACGGAAGGGTTGTACAGGGGCCAATTCGGTACGGAGGGCCAGAGGGTCGGTTTACCCCACGAAGAAGGATGGCAGCCAGCGGCGGGCGACGGGTGACTTCGAATTAACACGGCTTCACAGAATTCGCCACAGATTTGCCGAAACTTCTTCCACTGATAGGAAAAGTATTGTAGGCTTATGAGGACACCTTTGTTGAATGTGCAAAAGGATGCAACTTGCTTTTCCACTCCTTGCTGGAGGGCAAAAGCCAATAGAAGGCGCCTCGCCAATAATTCGAAACAGCTTAACGAAACATCGCCCTTAGCCCGCGTACGTGAAGATCACAAAGTTCACATTAACGTGGACACTAAACTACACTGCGTTCACAGAAAGTCCCTCGGACCGCAGCACGCGGCCCGGGGGCGACAAAATTTGCACGTTCGTTGTGGTTCACAGCTCGATGTCAATTCCTCCAGAAACAAGCGATAAAAACGATGGTCACCCCCGCGCAGAATGATCTCATTCCTTCAGAACAAAGAACCTGCCAGCCTTGCAAAAGAAACAAGGAACAAATAACACGAACAACTCTAGAACCTTCGACAACCTAATCAGCGCTTTCAGCGAGCGAGGGGCACAATTCAAGAAGCTAAGAAAAGGTATCATTTTACAATCTAATTTCCAGGAAAGAAACTTCACGTCGGCCTTGTGCAGCGATCGGTTCCTGCATTAAAGAATGAATTCACGGACCCAATTCGGCAAATGCAACATAAACGGTGATATTTATAATATAGTTTCGAGGAAGGAAATCTTACTATGGCCTTGCGCCCGCGTTAAAGACTTTGGTTACTTAAGAAAACAAATATGAAGCGCAAGCATTTCAACACCCGCCGGACTAAATTTAAATGTAACTAGTACAGGGCCGAATCCAGGAAAAATTCGGGCAGAATATTTTTAACTAATTTTGTTAATGACCCTTACAGTTGGACTGATAGCAGAAATGGCTGCACGAGGTCGAAAATCATCTAACAACAGTCACCTACGTGTCAGGGCCATATCTTTACTATGACATAAATTATAACTGTCATAAATGCAAACCTTTGTTAAATCGACATTTATGAATTAATAACAGTAAATTTAAGGCCCTAGAACAAATATTGTGTACAAACTCGTGCTAAAAGTGTTTATGCACGAGACATGTTATGAAACTCAGCCTTCGGCTTCGTTTCATAATTTTTATGTCTCGTACATAAACGTCCAGTTTTAGCACTTGTTGCACAAATAGCTATTTTGCATACGCACATGTTTCTTGAATTTTAATGAAATGTTTTAGAGTTGTGTTATTTTTATATTTTTTAGAACGGTTTTACCTTCTTCTACAATTTTTGAACAATCTTCGTCCCACGAAGACTTTTCCTTAATGAGTGAGGGCTTCACTTTTTTAAATTTATATTCTACAGCCTCTTACATGATGTTTCGGATACATATAAATTTGTCTTGTGCCGAGCTTAACTGAATGTTATCAATATTAGAGTACCGTAAACTTGGGTAATCTGACTGCTTTGAACTTGTGTACTCGATAAAACGAGAACCGATATGTGAATCAATTCACGAAAAGTACCATGATGTGCCGAATTACCGAATTACTTAAGGAACAAACCCTATTGACGTCAACATCGCCAATTTTTTTATGATATCTTGATCCCTCCTCGCCTCAAAGTTTCGTATTCGTGTTTGTCTGAAATCTTTTTAATTTCTGGCACGTTTTAGGAAGCACTTCAGAAAACGTAACTTGTAGATTGTTATAACCAGGTTATAATGCTGAAGGGGTTGGCATTTGTTGAAGGGATTAAGGGCTGGAGAGTAAGATGTGAACCGAGTAGCGGGTCGAACCACCCCTTAAGACATTTCTAGCCTATGTCAGTTTACAGATGAACACATCTCAGTATTTGAGATTATATTAAAACATTAAATAAAGTACACAGCCATAAATACAAAATATTGGTGTCGTGTTTTACTTATTCTAGTCAACTATACCTAGTGAATTACTTGGCTTAACTGTGAGACCTATATCTGCAAAACCCTTTGTTATTGAATAATAACCCTGCAACTTGACCCAGTAAAGTGACACAAATACTGATGCTTACGTAAAAAGCACACGCGTCAGCCCATCTTTTCCTGAATGAATCGATTACCCGTGCCAATAGCCAGTTGTTAGCTGATATGTTCTTCTTTTAGGAGTACCAAGTCTCCTACTGCTATATTCTGTTTTGGAATTTTTTATTTTCGACGTTGCTGTAACTAGGTACTCCGTTGACCATGGATACTGTGTACTCCTACCCATAGCTCATGTATTAACAATTTGGCAGTTATTATTATTGGCTCCAGTAAAAGTAGTGGATCGAAAATCTGCGCGATTTTAGACAGGATTTTTCTCTTTGTTATCTTTAATTGTAGTTGTTGCTTTACTTTGTATTGTAGTAGATCGCATGATCGTAATTAATTTGCAGAGTGGCGAAATACTCAAAAAAGAATATGAATTATAGAATATGAATCAATGTATCCGTAATGCTTTCTCTATTGTGCTCTCTTGACCCTTAGCTTAATATTGGTGCTCCACTCAGAATCTGACAGGTTGGTCATCCGTTTTCTTACATATGCTTCTTTGCTCAGTTTTCAACATCGTTAGAAGATGGCTATTTGAGATGCCCTTTGGAAGTTTTGTTTTTCATCCTCTGGAGGGTCCGGATAGTCATACAAGGGGCAGCGGTTAGGCCGTAACTCGTCTTGGTTAATTGGCATTCTCGGAGTGGTTTCATTTTGGAAAATCTCCACATAATCTTCTGGTAACGTTGACCATCTTCAGCTGAATGTATCTGCCTATACATCTTTTATTTTGAATTTAGTGCGACGCAGAACTGTGGTTGCGCAGTTCAACAAAAACCTGTGTGTGTACCCTACTTTTAATAACACCATAGCTAAAAATGGCGCTACGAACGTAGCGTGGCCTGATTCCGTCAGTCTTATTTAAACTAGATTATTTAACCTTTACTATCGGCTTCCTTTAACTGGTGGGTCTTGTTTGTATCACCTTGTTCTGTCGTTAATTAAGTTAAAAATACTAACCGCCTTTGATATTAGTTCCGCTAAGTTTATACATACCTATTCAAATTATTTGTGTCAACGTTATACGTACCCACTTAGATTTTTAATAAATACTAATTCCATTTTAATGTCGATGTCTTTTAATTTACACTGTTTGCATGTGTTTGTCTATTTATTTGTATTAGCTTTACTTCGACATGACTTATGTGTGCGGTCTCTTGGCAAAGGCAAGTAAAAACAACGAAAAGTAGGTTCAAAGCCAACTGGGAAGCCACACAGGATCTCCGGAGAGGAGTAACTGCCCTCGCTGTTCAGAAACTTTTTTACCTTATCAAAAAACTCTTGGCGCCAATCTCCCCTCATTTTAATGGTAAACAACCTATATTGTGACATCTTGCTCCAAATTACGTCGTGTTGATTCGAACCAACCCTCCCACTGAGCTTTAGTTGGTCAACTCTCTGTTGCAGGACAGTTGAGGCGTAGTTCGGGTAAGCTTTGCTTTTATTTTAGTGTTAAAGGATCGTAACGATCAATTCAGATCATTCTCGATTAAGTAACGATTGTCTCGACTGTTATAAACTGTGTTCAGGTTTTAAGTTTAAGTCTTGTTATAACAAACTGGCCTTTTAAATTGTAAAAGTCGTTTTTAACCTGTAACAGGCGTAACCCGTGTCTTAAAGGTGAATTTGTCCTATAACAATTCTCCGTGTCGCTTAAGTTTTGCTTCTTCTTGCGAGATTGTGTTGCTGTGCCGAAAGCAGGGCCTTTGATTGAAGTCGTTAAGATTTCCCTAAAAGTCACGCTATGTGAATTTCTAACTTTGCTTTATCTTTGTATATTGCGTTTTGCGTTGTGCAAACGCCTCCGATGAGCACCTTAATCCCTGAAGGCCTGGTAATGATATTCATTAGTTAATATTTAACAATATAGTTTGTGCATTTAATATTATTGCAAATGTAATTATACAATTAATTGTTTCTTGTGTTTATGATTCCGCTGGCCAGTTTATGCTGGATGATCTATGATTTTTGAATTGCTTCTACTATTATATTGTAGTGGCCTAATAGCTTTTATTTTATTTTATTTAAAATAAATATTGTTCTCAGGGTTTTATCAAAAATTTGGCTCTAAATCTTACTCTTTTGATCCACAGTTTGAGCATGCAATTGTAATAACTTTTTTTATTAGACTCTTATAAGTATCTATGGGTTACTGTTAAATACAATTAGGATATAAACAATGAAAAGCTATAATGCAAAATATGAGACAATTGTGCCACCGGAGAGCAAGGCCATCGCGCGGGTTTTTGCTCGACTTCACAAGGTGCAAGGCACATTAAGCCAGAAAATGCTGGGTATTCATATACAAATACTACGCGGTCTAAGCCGAAATTCTATGCTAAGGAGAATAATTCGAGTAACCGCGAAAGCCTCAAACAGTACATGAGACAATTGTGTTTATTAAAAAAATATCTGCTTTTATCATATGTTTATCATACTTAATTTCATTCAAATCAATTTCATACTAATTATACTGTATGTTTACAATGGTAAATTATCTAAATTGTCCAATTGAATTTAATTTTATTATTTGTAAGTAGCAGATACATATTTCTTATAACTGCTTTCCTTTTATATTTATCTTGTTTAATACACTTGCCTGGTCATCTTCTTTCTTCGAGCTCTATTTTCTTCTGTGTTTTCCAATTCGCTTGATCTGGGCAACAGCTATCCTTCTCGTGGTTGGCAGCAATTCCCTTTGTAGCGTAAGTTTATGCACTCACTTAGTTATTTTAATTTCGCACTTAATTCTCTCGTATGGCACTATTTCTGTGTATGACAATATGCAACTGTACATAACCCGTATATTATTAATTAAAATTGACTATTAAATTCAGTTTTATCTTGGACTTGTGTCGATCTAATTTATAAATTTTTCACACTCCATTTGTTCTGCTTATTTTTAAAATACCCGCCAAAACCATTGGTTTAATCATAATTTTAGGTTAAGAGTTTTTAATTGTGTACGTCTCCAACTACATGACGACATCAACCCTTTTATAAACTAAATATGCGAGAATTAAACTTTTGTGTTACATTTTGTTATAATATATACTCCTTTCAGGTAAATCTTGACTCATTTGTATTACAATTGCAATCATAACTAGACTATTTACAATTGAACTGCAAATACCGTTGTAGGAAATAGAAACCCCAATGATAAAACGAAGTTATCACAATCTATATCCTTTTAGGAACATGATTTTTAAGCTGCTTTATTATTATGTAGTTATTAAATGCTTTGTCATTTCATGACCATATCAATAGATTATTATTGGGTGCACCCTGTGTACCTACTGAACGTTTTAAACCGGCTAAAGCCGTTTTATATTGTATCGAAGTATAATATTGTTGACTATTATACATTTTATTATTGACATATGCATTTTAGTAACTGAAAACTCATTTATGCCCCAGTTATTAGCTATATTGCATTTCAGATTATTGTGGTTTCGATTAAGCTTTGAGTTTATGAGTTCTCGTTGCTAATCGAGCACATTTGATGTATTAAACTCATTAGCCCTTATTTTATAACGACAAATAAATTTAAGCCTTTGTAAGGAACCCATGCCGTTTTTACTGTTAACTGGCCGGCCTTCAAATATGCTCATTTAGGGACGAAGTTTGAAATTTGGAATAAATTTGGTAGCAGTGTATCGTTCGTTGGTTGATTACCTTTTTAATAAAAACCCTTATACATATCGTTTTCATGCGGACAAGAACCAACAGACTAGCACCACTGAATGTCAAGCAGTGAGACAACTGATAGAAAGAACGACGGAATATAACATGCTAGAATCTATGACGTTTATAGACTAACAAAGCCTTTGATACGATACAACTCGGAATGTCAGATTAAACCAAACCAAAGATGCATCGACAGAAAATATTGCTGGATACATAAAGAGCAGTCTATGTTGAAGAATATTTTAAATATAAAATTTGGTATATCAATATAATCAAATAAGAAAAATGTATAAAAGAATTGCCTGTTTAATTGAAAGTTATTAATAGAATTTAATTTTTATGTAAACTAAGATGATATGTATAGCACTTGAGTATTCTTTAATGGTTTTAAAAGATATAAAATAACCATATGCGCAGATTACATATGACAAATATAATTTCTATTGAAATAATAAGATGAATAGGTAGAACTCAAATTATTTTAATTTGTAGAGGGCATAAATAATTGTAACTTAGAAGCTAAGCAGTTTTTGTTACCATTATTAGAAAATAAACAACTAAAAAAACAAAATGTAATTTTGGTAAAATTTTTCGATTCCAATAAAAAATAGAAATCTACCCTAATTTTATTATGTGAATTAGTCAAATACATTTTAAAAAGGGTTTTTAATAAAATGACGTGGTGAATATAATGAGAAACTTAAACCAGATATAATTTGTGAAGATGCAGTTATAGAAGAGTATTGGAAGGTTAGTTAGTTAGATACAAGCAAGTAAAAGAAGCTAGAAGAGGATAAGATTTGGAGAGAGTTATTTATTTTCATTAATACAAGTGATAAGAAGGTACATTAATAAAAGTTACACATTGCGGGAGATGTCGATGGAGTACTGAGGACTGAGGACTACAGTTAGAGCTCAAAAGAAGAATATTAATCAAGGATCATCTAGGATCTTGCCGTGAACCACTTGGAACGAGGGAACGTTTGGAAGGTGACAGGAGCTTTGCTGAGGTGGAACGGGACCTTTCCTGTTAGCAGCCAGGGTTTTGGTATCCAGGCTGTGGACGTCAGGAGGAGTGTTGTTTTTGGACGTGACATACCAGCAGCAAAAGTGAAAGTTGTTCAGGTGGGTTTTTAAGTTTATTCTATTGAAACTATATTAAATAAAAAACAATTAAAAAAAGTGTAATTAATATAATCAAGTACTTACCTTAGGGTATTTAGTCAATTACATGTGAGGAGAAAGAATATTTGTCATATTTAATTGAGATTAGTATCAGAGCCTTGTTTGACGTGCAAGGTGACAGTTAGTGTCAGAACACAATCAAAAGTCATCATAAAAATAAAATTTTAATTAACAAACTACTAGATTATCGAACCACCCCTAATAAGAGTCCCAAGGCGCTATTGATTTTTATAAAAGTTTGAAAATAATTATAACTAGATGGCAAACGTTGTTCTGCCCAAAAATAATTTGTCTCTGAAACCCCGTTTAACCACTATAGAGTTTTAATTTTATATCATGTCCATCGTCTTGGACTTAAAAATGTATGCCATTTTCTAGCTGTAACCCGCGACTTCGTACGGGCGAGGTTCGTTATTTATGTATTAAATAATGACTAATTATTTTCTGTCATCCCATCCCATCTTATTCCATCCCATCCCCGTCCCCGTCCCTGTCCCGTCCCGTCCTGTTCCGTCTCTTCTCGTCTCCATCCCTACCATCCCATCCCATTCCTTCCCGTCCCGTCCCGTCCCATCTCTTCCCGTCCCGTTCCGTTAAATTCAGTCCCGTCCCGTCCCGCCCGTCCCTTCCTGTCCCTTCCTGTCCTTTCCCGTCCCTTCCAGTCTCGTCCAGTCCCGTCCCGTCCCTTCCCGTCCCGTCCCGTCCCGTCCCGCCCCTCCCGGCAAACGCCGTTCTGTCCAAAAATAATTTGTCTCTGAAACCCCGTTTAACCACTATAAAGTTTTAATTTTATGTTATGTCTATCGTCTTGGACTTAAAAATGCGGTTTTCTCAATCAACGTCCCAAAAAACCTCAATAACGACACCCATATCGATTTTTAGGCTTATTTACCCCATTTCACCCTCTAAGGGTTAGCAAACCCGACAGACGTTGTCCTGCCCGAACATTGATTTTCCTGCTATTAGCGGGTTCAGCAAACGCTTTTCCGATATTCGAATTTTCGATTTCTTTCATTTTAAAAACATGCTAATAGCTACAACTATTTTCATTATCCGTAGCGCGCTGGTCATCATTGCGGTTGGCACGTAAAGTAGATACCCGCGCAGCTAACTGTCTTCGACGACCTATGTTAACTCGTCGTGCCTTTGGCATTGTAACGGACACTAAAACGACACGGAATTGTTTTTACAATCACTTGTGCACAAACCAAATTTGAATGTCTGACTGACTGACTGCGACGACTTAGGTAAAGCATTTGGAATTACATAAATTGCTATTAGTGTCTTATCTCTTCCGCCTTCGGTTACCTGATGCGGATTATGACATTATGGGAAAACCCTTCAAACCATTAGGCACAGGTGTGACTGCAAATAGAAACAACACAATTTCGATAGTTTCCAATTTTCAGGCTTTCCCTTTGGATTTTCTTAATTTTTCTTTCCGTAAGAACCTTCTGCACAGTATTAGAAAACTTAAAAAAAAGATGAATAAAATCGGTAAAGTCGTTTTCAAGTTATGGCTTGACCAAGGGAAATAGGGATTCATTTTTATATATATAGAAGATTATTAAATACATTGCATTGTGCAGGTACCGATAGTACAAGTTAGGCATACACAAACAAGTGGAGCCTCAACAATATATTGTAGTGACTCCTCTCACATTTTTTTTAACTTGAATTATATAATTATAGAAATTCAATATTATTGTCTTATTAATAACGATAGCGCATTGAGAATCTTTTCAGGTTTGGTTCGATTATCTAGTTGCTTATTAATTGAAATGTTATTCTAATAATGACTTTAATTGCTTAATGACGTGTACTGTCACCTTATACGTCAAACAGTGCTCTACTAATATTTTCAATCAAATATGACAAATATAACTTTTATTTACCTCT
Organism: Agriotes lineatus; assembly: GCA_940337035.1. Lineage (NCBI taxonomy): Eukaryota > Metazoa > Arthropoda > Insecta > Coleoptera > Elateridae > Agriotes > Agriotes lineatus. The sequence continues at coordinate 143,361 of CALNHX010002203.1, forward strand.
TATTGACTCAATATTATACGGTAAGTATTTGATTATAATTTATTACACTTTTTTAATTGTCTTTAATTTATTATAACTTCAAAAGGACAAACTAAAAACCCACCTTGAACTGATCTTATTCTCCCTGCTTCAATGTCACCTCCAAGACAGTACTCATCCTGATATCCACAGCCCGGATCTCCAGTTAATCCTGCTGTGATGCACTGCTTACTGACAAACAGCTGTCAATTTGTCAAAATCCCGGCTGCTAGCAGGAATGGCCCCGATCTACTTCACCAACGCTACTGTCACCTTCCAGAGCTTCCCTCGTTTTGACGGCTTGACGGAAAGTTTGCTACTATCACAGATGATCCCTAATTAATATTCTTTCTTAGCTCCTACTTTAGCAATCTCTGCCGTCAGTAACCAACAGAATCGACTGAGTCTATTCGTTCCTCTGTTATCCTCCGTTGATAGCCCCAACATATCCAGCAATTAACAACTTTATAAGCAATGTAACTTCTTATCAATTGTATTATTTAAAATAAACCAATTCCATCCAAATCTTATTTTCTTCTTGCTTCTTCTGCTTGCTTGTATCTAGTTATAGAACCTTCCAAATTCTCTTCAGTAAATATTAAAAATTAGGGTAAATAAAACATATCAAAAGTACATTTTATTTTCTGAGTTGTTATTTTTAATAATCATAACAAAATTTGCTTAGCTCCTGTGTTACAATTATTCATGCCATCTATAAATTAAACTTATTTGAGTTCCACCTACTTCATCATATTATTTTAATAGGAATTACATTTGTCATTTGTGATATGAGCATGTATTTACTACAGAATACTCAAATATTATCCCTATTATCTTAATTTACCTCAAATTCGAATTCTTTTAGTTTTAATGGCTTTCATTCTAACAGCCAATTCTTTTTAAACTTTTCTAAATTGATTGTATTCATCTCCCAAATTCTTTTTTTAACATTTAATCTTCAGCAGAGAGCAGTTTGGCTGATTTTAATGTATCATAACTAAAGCTGATAATTATATGCACTCAAAAGTACGAAAATATGCACATATATATGCATAAATTTTGTTAAGTATATGCACCCAAAGTTATAATATATGCACATAATATGCTCCAATTTTTTTGAAAATAAGTAGGAGTATTCTAAATAATGTAAAAATTTCAATTATTTTGTATGAGTATATTTATTTTTCTAATTTTTATTCAAAGACGTCATTTATATTAATGTTTGCCTATATAAACATGGACTGCCAACACCAACTTCACTTTGTAAGCAACATAAAAATAAGATTTTCCCTAACCCCACCAAACTGTTATTCACCCAACACTCTTGAAATGGATTTTGTGTTGGCCGATTCCTTATACACTGCCTCTATGGGAAAAATGGGGGTTGCTGGCAGTTTTTGTTTATATAGTCAAAGATTTTAACAGGGACTTCCCCTTTCCTCTGCTCATTTCGATACGCACTCTGCACCCCAACGGCAGAAAGTGAAAATATATATCTCAGTAGTACATAAAAATTTTATTAATAAATTTAAAAAAATAGTAAATTTTATAAAAAAAAATTCAAAAAGTTCTTCATACATTACAAATTATTGCTAAATATAACCAAATATGCAAAATTCATAAAATATGCTCAACAATGTATAAATATGCAAAATATGCAAAATGAAACTTGGCTTAAACGATTTGTTTTCACATAATTAGTATACATATGCAAAAAGTTTTGCCAGCATATCAATTATACAAAATATGCATTTGCCATATAATATCAGCTTTAATCATAACAATATATAACGAAGCAACCATGACAGGTAAAGTACAAGAAAATACAAAATAGGATGATATATATGGTGCAAGCGAATAAAGACAAATTTTATCCATGAGGAAAACCTTTAACTACTTCGGCAATAATTTTCGCGAATGGATAAAATCGCTTTAATTACATGTGGCATATATTTTTTTTCCAATATTAAAATTTAATAGTTATTTTCAGTGCAAATGGGTCATATTAGAATTTACTCACCCAAAAAAAAATGTTTTACTCATGAGGGAAATTTCAATAACTCATTGTATACAATTTCATCTAGCTCCTTAAAGTTCAATACAACTTAATATACTTAATAATAGTTGCTTCAAATAGTAATTTATTATACAAGACGATAAAGTTAAATTTTATCCACAAGTGAATCGTTTAACGTCGAGACGAAGTCGAGACGTTAATGATTCAAGAGTGGATAGAAATAACTTTATCGTCGTGTATAATACAATATTTTTTTCTATAGCAAGAACTTTAACAATAGGTTTGTTCGTTTGTTGCACCAGTTCAACATATTTGACACTTTCGGCACTAAATCTGTTCGTTTGTCAAATAGTGCTGCACTAACTTGAACTTATTTCTGTTCGTTTGTTCGAGTGCAGTTACACTAAACCGCACTTTTCACACCTGGTTTGAAGGAGGTGCAGAAAGTGCAAAATATAAGATAACAAAATCCTAACCTCTGAACTTGTCGGGTTGGTGATATTAACCTAGAAAATGAACCCAGCCATTGTGTGTTACCAGTGCGAATTGTGAGATTTTTGAAATGAAAATCGTGATTTGGTGGTAAACCACCTAAACACGCAACATAAGGATACTGTTAAGGAACAGGGGAAAGTAGTAAGTTGTAATAGTGTAGCAACTGCAACATCCTGATCTTATTTATTTTTATACTAATAAAATTAATTTACATTATCAGGTTTTTGGAAGAATGGCACATGCTGTAAGTGTTTGTTATGATATAAACGAAGATACAAGTACCGCAACTACTTCAAATATAACATGGACTGAGGAAATGACAAAGCTTTTACTAAATCTGTACAGAGATAAAAAGCCTTTAGTTGAAAAAAGTAGTGATTCGAGTTCTACGTTCATCAGTATTAAACAGGAGTGATGTTACTATCACGGCTTCCATTTCCAATTCTCATGTATTCTCTTCATCTTCTTCTGTCGCTTATAATTTTATTATTTGTATAGTATTATGCAAAACAAAATACGCTGAAAAGTGAAAATTTACCTATTACTAACGCGAAATTTGCATCACCGTCCATATTTGAGGTTACGTTTCAACAACAGCTGCACTAGAACTACACCAAAACTGTTCGTTTCAAATGCAAAAAATGAAGTGTAATGTAGCTGTCTCTTTCTTGAACTGACTGCACTCGTGACGTAAAAGAAGTGTAAAAAGTGTGATCAAACGAACAAACCTAATTTCAAAAGAAAATAATGACAGTCAATCACATTTCAAAATGTCAGTAGCTAGATTGGGTTGCTACGATAATACGAAGCTGTCATATTTAATTTAAACAAAAGTTAGAAAATTAAATTACTTTTTCTACTCCTTTATTAGTAAATTGCTCATTAAGCACTGTTTACTTGATTAGTAAAATCGTTGTTACAAACAGTGTTACGTAATGATAATGACTAACACGTAATTTTTTTTATTACGTTACAGTTAGCTTCTGTTGTTTGTACGAAGCGGTGTAGGGATGTGACTGCAGCCGCCTAATTTTTAAGATGGTGTGACAGATAGTTTGACAGTTAATAAAATATTTCTTTTTCGTTTAACGAAATGAGTGTGATCGTAGAAAAAGTATAGTACGCAACTCGAGCTATAGAGCAATTACACGCTCGTGGAATTACACACGCGCCGCTACGCGGCTTGTGCGTAACTTTTCCAACTCGCGTGTAATATGCTTCCTACAGCTCTCGTTGTGTAATATACTATTACGATACTAGTGCGTAAAGCTACTCTTTAGGCACGAGTGGGGTAGAGTTAAAACGCGAGTGAGCAAGCGTTTTAAGCCCCGCGAGTGACTAAAGATGCTTTACGCATGTGAATCGTACAATATTTTATCTACGATAGAAACTAGAAAACACGGTAAATATGAAAAAAAAATTAAATGTAAATTAGGATTACCAGCAACGGTCGTAATTTTGAGTATTTTAAAAATTTTAAAACACGTTGCTACTCACAACGTGCCTAATGAAATCTTTTAAATACGTTATTACTGACGACGTAAACTAATGAAAACATGTTATTAACCAGTCGTTTTACAAACTTAAAACTGCCAACTAAAAGGCAATTTTACACACTGTCGTAGATAAAATTACTAAAGTCAAAATAAAATTTTACAATTCATTTGCTGAAGTGAAAGAAAGTTATTCAAAATGACTAATCTCTCAAATTCAATAAAATACCACAAAGAGGTTTAAATGTTGAAGAAATATGAGTCATAAGGTGTTTTCATCAATTTATTACAATTAATGGAAATTGGAAAGTTCAAATCCAAAACGCAAATGATATAACATCATTTGTATAGAAATCTTCTCGGTAATTTAATGTGCTTTATTAACATCTAAATTATATTAAATAGATACATGGACTAAACTCCAATCTAGCCCACTGGTGCTTAGGCGCATGCGCTTGATAATGTGATTCTCAGTTTGTCGGAGGTTCTACAAATGTTCAGACAATGGAGGCAAAACACGAGAGTTTCATGCCAGACCCAATTTTGGCTGCCGTCAAGGTGCTAATTTAGGTTAGCTGCAGTTTAAGATTTGTGTATACTTAGTACAAAAATGCCTGTGTATCACCATAAAACAAGCAGTTAGTCCAATCGTCGACAATAATATTGAATTTGAATTTCCCAATGACTATTTCGCTTATTTATAGCTTAAAATCCAGTTTCGCCACTGGCATAACAGTTCCTCTAATTTCATATTCCGGAAATGTCAAAATGTACCAGTGGGCTATATTGGAGTTTTCCGGACACTAAACTACTTGCTATACATGTTCAACCTGGAATTGCAAATGTACACCGCAATAATCTATTGAACAGTTACTTACGAATATTTAAGCAATATAAAACTTACAAGAAAATATTTATTTCTCTGTTAAATGTTCTGGATTGTTTGATGTTAATACTGTTCTGAATATCGTAAATAACTAATTTGTGAAAAACGTCAAAATATGCTTCTTTTCCGTATAAACAAACTATAATTTGGAAAACTCATGGCCACGGGAATACTAATGGCGGATTTCATCACGTGATACGTCCACTCAAACTTTTGACAAGTTATAAAATGCCAATGTCTTATTTTGACATTAGTAACCTTTTGGGGTCTTTTTCGAGTTGGCTACGCGATCGTGCGAGACGTGAAAGTTTGCAGTGGCGCTAAATAACTCGTTTTACGGGCTTTATCACACTAAATTTTCGCGAGCTAGTGGCAAATGGAAGGATAAGAAGTAGTAGCAACAAGAAAACAGTGCAAAAAGTGCGGCGAATCGTAAAGGCACAATATTCCGGTATTTTAAAGCGGTTGCAGAATCGTCAAAAATAAGGACAGGCGGTCTCGAGCGGCGAAAGTCACAAGGTCGCCCGTGTTAGCGGCGCGTATCAACAAGGTCGGGGCAACAGACTAAACTGAGATTAGACGGAGCGCGATAAGAAACGGTTACTTATTATTAACGCGCCCTAAAACAACAAACATCAACATAAACAGAAAATATAATAAATTTAATGTCAGACGGGCGTAATAGCGATTACAGTGTAGGGGAAATAGCGGATCCCAGTAAAAGGAAAAGACAACAAAAAGAAAACCATCCCGAAAAAGAAGCAGACACATTAAAGAGGAGTAGATATATACAGAGTATCCCAAAAATAAAGATCGCAACTACGGAGGAAAAAGGAGAAGAAGAGAAGACAAACATGGATAATTTGGAAAACCTAATAAAAGGGTTATCTACCCAAATTCAAGAAATAAAGTCAGATACCAGTAGCACAAATAAGGCCATAAAAAGCATCAATGACCAACTGAAAAAGTACGGAGAGGAAATAAGAGCCTTAAAAGAAGAGGCCCTGAAGAAAGAAGTCGAATGGGAGAAGGAAAAATCAGAACTCAGATGCGAAATTGGACTACTGAGGAAAAAGATGGAAAATCAAGAACGAAACGAAAAGAGAAATAACATAATCGTCAGGGGTGCAGATTTCAGCAAAGTAAACATCAAACAAGAAGTAAAGGAATTTATCAGGAAAGAACTAGGAGTATCCACAGACATAGCTGAAGCATACCTGGTAGGAAAAGGAGAAAGGAAGGTGACGGTAGTAAAGTTGGAGAACTTTGAACAAAAAATAGAGGTTCTAAAACAAAAAAGAAGACTTGGACAACAGGAAGTATACATAGATTGTGACCTAACACAGGAAGAGCAGAAGATCCAGGCAGCAATAAGAAAGGTTGCCAGAGATGAGAAGGCCAAAGGAAAGAAGACCAAAGTGGGGTACAGAAAAATAGAAATTAACGATACAAAGTATGAATGGTCCGAAAAAGAAGGAGGAAGACTGATTAAGATAGAAGCTCAGGCCCCAAAAAACTGTTAAGGACTAAAGCGGAAGGAAAAACGGTAACGGATCAGGCTATGAATACGGATATGAAATGGAATCACAACACACAATTAAAGCAAAGGAACGGCGAATGGAAACTAGGAACATGGAATGTTAGAGGAATTAGCGGAAAGGAACAAGAATTGATTGAAGAATTTAAAAAAGCACAACTGACACTGTTAGCAGTGACTGAAACAAAAAAGAAAGGAAAAGGGTATGTTGAAATGGAAGAGGGCCATGCAATGTATTACAGCGGGGTAGAAGAAAATGATTGGGCGAGCGCAGGGGTAGCTTGCATTGTTAAAAAGGAATGGATAGATAAAATCACAGACTGTAAATACATTTCAGAAAGACTCCTACGACTAGAAATAAAAACTGAGGAAAAAGGAGAGTATACAGTAATAATAGCGTACGGTCCAAACGAAAACGACCCCAAACAAACTAAGGACCAGTTTTGGGAAGCGGTACAAGTAGAAGTAGATAACAAAAGAGGCAAATTAGTAGTAGTGGGAGACCTAAATGGACGAGTCGGTAACAACACAGAGGAGTCGGAAAATGTAGTAGGAAAGTTCGGAGAAGACAAACTGAATAGAAACGGACAAAGAATCATAGATTTCTGTATACTTAATGAACTAATGGTGGCGAACACGTGGTTTGAGCATAAAGACATCCATAAATTCACACGAGAAGTAAAGAGCAGGGGAGAAAAATCAATCATCGATTTAGTGCTGATGGAAAAAGAGAACAGAAAGTCAATAATCAACGTAAGAGTTAAAAGAGGAGCCGAACTGGGAACCGACCACTTCCTGGTAGTAACCAACGTGAAACTAGGGCAAGCAGATCCAAATAAAGAGCTAAAAGAAAAAGAAGTAAGGTATGAAACCATTAGAAGCCACAAGCTTCAACTGGAAGAAACCAGGAGAAAATACATAACGACGATAAACAAAGAAACGCTAAGAGTACAAGAAACACTGAACTTAGAAAATGTGGAAGACATATGGACTGTTTTCAAAGGAATAATAATAAAGGCAGCGAGACAGAGCTGCGGAGTGCTCAAATTTTCTAATAAAAGAAAAGCAACAGCTTGGTGGAACGACGACATCAAAAGAGAGGTCAGGATAAAGAAACAACTATGGCTGAACTATCTGAGCTTGAAACATACTGAAAGATACCATCTCTATAAAGTCCAAAGAGAAAAGGTTAAAACGATGGTTAAGGAAGCAAAAGCCAAAGCGTGGGAGGACTTCGGCAACAAAATGGAAGAAAATAGCGCAGGAAATGCTAAAATGCTCTACCGAGTACTCAAAGGGTTACGAAAAATAAAGAAGAATTCAGTTAGAGGGATAAAAAGTAAGAACGGGAAACTACTAACAGCCGAAAAACAGATAAAAGAAAGGTGGCAAGAATACTTCTCAGAGCTCCTGGAAGCACAAATTCCCCAAGACGCAAGGCCGCACGAAGAAGGCAGAGAACAACGCGAAACTGAGGAAAACGAACATCAAGGAACAGAGGAGATACAGCTGACAGAAATAGAAGAGGCAATTCAAAAGCTCAAGATCGGAAAAGCAGCTGGCAAAGACGACATAAAGCCAGAAATGATAAAATATATGGGGAAAACGGGTATCACTCTGCTACACAAAGTCATCAACGCAGCATGGAGAACAAAGACAGTACCCAAAGACTGGAAACTGGCTGTCATAGTGCCAATATACAAAAAGGGTGACAGTTCCAAGTGCGATAACTACCGCGGAATATCCCTATTGAGTGTAGTGGGAAAAATATATGAACGGATACTAGAGAAGAGACTTAGAACAAATATAGAAGCCACAATAGGCGACAGCCAAGCAGGATTCAGACCCGGACGCGGCACGCAAGATTGGACTTTCAGCTTGAGACAAATCCAAGAAAAAATATTAGAACATAATGGAAAAGTCTATGTCTGCGCAATAGACTTGGCAAAGGCGTTTGATAGCATAGATAGAGACGAAATATGGAAAACGCTCAGAAGACGCGGAACTGACCACAATCTGTTAGAGGCGATCAAAAGCATCTACGCTGAAACTAGAAACCTAGTGCGAGTAAATGGAATATGTTCAGAGGAATTCATAACCAACAGAGGAGTTAGACAAGGAGGTATACTCAGCCCACTGCTGTTTATCTCCATAATGGACGAAATCTCAAAACAAGTGGACGACAAGGTAAAAGGAGCAATAGTGGGGGTGCGAAATCTAAAAGCAGTGAAAGTTAAAGAACTAATGTACGCAGACGACCTAATACTGTTCGCAAATAACAAAACAGAGCTTCAGAAAAGCATCCTAGCTTGGAAGGACGCCACAGAAAAATTCAAAATGGAAATAAATACTAGCAAGACGGAAGTAATGGTGATAGCGAGAGATCCGGAGGAGATAAATGTTCAGATTCAAAATAAAAGACTAATCCAAACAAACAAGCTTAAATACTTGGGAGCAATAATAGAAGAACAAGGCAGCTTGGAAGGCGAAGTAAACAATAGAATAAGTGCGGCAACCAGACTTCTCAGCGCTTTAAATCGTCCGTTCATAACAAAGAAGGAAGTGTCCAAGAAAACTAAAATAAAAGTGTATAATTCAGTTTTCGTGCCAATACTAATTCACGGCTGCGAATCCTGGGTTCTATCTAATAGCCAAAAGAGCAAGATACAAGCCTGCGAAATGAAATTCCTAAGGAAAGTGGCCGGAGTTACAAGATTAGACAAAATCAGAAACAACAAAATTAGAAACGACTTAGAGGTAGAACAGGTACAAATAAAAATAGAAAAACAACAACTCAGATGGTTCGGACACATGGTAAGAATGCCAGCTGACAGGAAAGTAAAAGAACTCTGGGAAATGGGCTCAGACAAGAAGCGAACAAGAGGGAGGCCAAAGAAAGCATGGAACGAAGTGATAACAAAAATAGTGGAGAAAAAAGGAAGCAGCTGGAGACACGCTCTGGCAACAGCAAAGGAGAGGAAGAGTTGGAAGCTATTCTGCAAGTAAGACCCAGCCAACCCTCGACACCCACTGGGTAAAAGAGGGATCAGATGAAGTAAGTAAGTAAGTAACCTTTTGGGGTGAAATTCGGTGCACGGTCCAGTCTATTTCGCATCCGCTGCGAGCGAAGTAAGTTTATAGTTCGATCAGCGTGTATGTCAAAATGTTGTGGGTGTCGCTTGCCGCTATCAATGTTTAAAGCAATGCGTTGCGCTCTCGGCGGTGGTCCAGGTTAATGGTTTATGTTAGTTGTTAGGTCTTGATAATTTTTTTTAGAGAAAAAATACGAGAGAGAGTTTGTTTAACGCAATGCGTTGCGCTCTCGGCGGTGGTCCAGGTTAATGGTTTATGTTAGTTGTTAGGTCTTGATAATTTTTTTTAGAGAAAAAATACGAGAGAGAGTTTGTTTAACGCAATGCGTTGCGCTCTCGGCGGTGGTCCAGGTTAATGGTTTATGTTAGTTGTTAGGTCTTGATAATTTTTTTAGAGAAAAAATACGAGAGAGAGTTTGTTCAACGCAATGCGTTGCGCTCTCGGCGGTGGTCCAGGTTAATGGTTTTTGTTAGTTGTTAGGTCTTGATAATTTTTTTTAGAGAAAAAATACGAGAGAGAGTTTGTTCAACGTTACATTTTTATGTTCACTGTTATTTTTGCGCATGAGCACTAGACCGGACCGTGCACCGAATTTTTACCACTTTTTGTAACTGTGATTATATTGCAGGTTAAGTTTTACGTCAGTCTGTGTCAAACAACAAACAAACCCTAACCTTTTAATCTTGAATTTGACAGAGAATGACAATACACTTCAATACTGCCAAACGTATAACACATATCAAGGCCTGCTCAGAATCATTTTTTTATCTCATGGTATAATCTGTAGTGTAAGTTGCCTTTTTTACGAATAAAACATTATATATGAAATCGACATTATGTTATTATTTCTTATTTAACTTTTCCACGGCCGTGGGTGTTCACGCGTAACTTTTTTCTGCGAAACTTTTTCCTGCGGATTTATTTCCCGACGGCACTTTTTCCGGCGGAACATTTTCCGGTGGAACTTTTTCCGGCGGAACTTTTTCCGGGATTCTGTAACGTCGGTTGACGTTTATCTGTCACCCCGCCGCCTACAAAGGAGTCGTAAAACAATGGATTACTTTAATGCCAATTTTAATGAGGATTTCGAGGTACTTTAATGCCGATTTCAATTGACTATTTCCCACATCTCTTATTATCCAATGAAAAGCCATGCTTTTTCAAAATTCAACCAATCGTGTGTTTTTGTAGTGGCAAAAAATCAAAATTTTCCCTTGGGATTTTGTCAGTTTCTTTTGCCACTCGCATCCACGGCAACCACCAAATATGTTGCTTTAATCAAGGTGGTATTTAAGAAACGTCATTTAAACTGTCATTGCGCATCAGTATAAATGTCAAACTGAACCCATATTTGGGAAATAGTCCACAAAATGTATTTCGGGCTCATGATTTTGCTCGGAAAATGTATTACTCACGATTTGTTGTTTTTTTGGCAATGCCCCTCGACAAACTAACTTTGACAAATTCCCTCGCCTTCGGCTCGGGAATTTGATCAAGTTAGTTTGTCTTGTGACATTGCCAAAACAAAATACTTTCGTAAAACATTTTTACCAGCAAAAGCATTTGCCCTTAATACATTATTACTGAGAATATCCCTTATGCAAATTTAGTTGGAAATTTTCCATGGTAACTGCGAAAATTTATAATCGGAAATTTACCGGAAAATTTCCATTTATGTGACTGTCATCACAAAAAGCTGGAAGCTGTCAAAGTGGTTGCCTAACCGATCGAGGTTTTAAGGCGCAGAGGGTCGCAGCTCCGTTTGGCTGCTGAAACAGCGTACTGACACTTGACTGAAATTCGGTTCCTGACCTGACATGACCATTCCAAACATATAACTTTAATAACTTTTTTCTCTATCTCTTACGGTTTGGCTGCTGAAACAGCGTCCCGGACAGACAAAACAGCGTCCCGGACAGACAAGTCTATTAGATAAAGGATATTAGTTTCGTAATTTTTTTTTAAAAATGATTTCTTTACTGTGTTTTTTCATTCGTGATATTTTCTATCAAAATATAACGCGTAATTAAAAAAAAATCCCTATGTAAATATTTGGAAATATGTTATGCAGCTATTTTTTTTCAACAAAAGCATTCGTGCAAGCCTCCAAGAAAAAAATAGCTGCAGAACATATTTCCAAATATTTCCTGAAATTTTTCAAGCACTTGTTATATTTCTACTGATTTTTTTTTTTAAATATTTTTTCAACGCAGTTTTTAAATTACTAGTATTGAGTGGGACCTCCTCTTACTCGATATACTTCCCAGTGTTGCCGTTTGTACGATTTAAAATTATGGGATCGCCAAGACAAAACTATCAGATTTTGCTATAAATTATGTTAACACCTATAGATGGCATCGCAAGCAGTTTTTTTCGTAGAGTCCCTGTATATAGTTACAAATATATACAGGGTCTCTATTTTTTCGGCTCATCAGCCATTTAATTGAAATTAACGTCAAGAAATTAAACATAAATTGTGCTTGTATGATAATAGATGTCGCCAAACTAGATCAACGTACTAAAGTGTAAGGTACCGCCATTAGCGATTTTTTTAATATATATCCTTGTCGCACAATTTTCTCCAACTGGCGATAAAAACACAATCTAACAAGAATTTATCTGTCGCCCCGCAGCCTACAAAGAAGTCGTTAAAAACAATGGATTACTTTAATGCCGATTTCTCGTATTTTAATGAAGATTTCGAGGTACTTTAATGCCGATTTCAAATGGTAGTATATTATGTTATTAGGAGCAAAAGTTATATTTTATGTGGCGATGCTGGACGGGTTATAGATAAGTACAGCCGAGCCACATAAACATACTTTTGCTCCGAATAACATAGTATTTTTTCTTCAAACGTTTTTATAACAAATTATTTACAACTTTGTGAACAAAATTCTAAGAAAATTATTTGATCTCGTCAGCGGCAGATAATATTATCTGCCGCTGACGAGCGGCAGATAAAGTTGTCAGCGGCAGATAATAACTTTATCTGCCGCTCGTCAGCGGCAGATAATATTATATGCCGCTTGGCAATAAAGTGACAGTTTAGCATCATCAATCCAGCAGTATAATGCCATATTTTACTGCCGTTTGAAGAAAAAAAACATTTTTTAAATATTTTTTCAATGCTGTTTTTAAATTAGTATTGAGTGGGACCTTCTCTTACTCGATATACTTCCTGACATGGTCTGGGCATATTAGGTATAAGAACACAAACGGCATTAAAACAATGAAAATAAATTATAAGTAAACAATACCTTTACGATTAGAGTAATAGATATTAAGTTGTATAGCCTAATAAGGTAGCAATCTTATTTTATTTCTAACAGACGCTTGCATCAAGAAATACTACACTTGATAGCTACATACGATATTGTTATGTTTTAAAATAAACATGGTGGCATCATTTTTGTTGCTGGACCACTTCAATTGTTGAGCAGTTTAGTTAGACAACGCTAAATTAACTCTAAGTAAAATATGTCGGTAAGTACTACTTATTTGTTGTTCTTTTTATTTATAGTTACTAAAATTGCCTATTTAAACAATACTCCTCAGAAAAATGTTTACCAAATTTCAGTTCACTTAAATAATCAGTAATAATAGGACGAGCCGTCAAAATATTGCCGACAATAATTTTTACGATTCAGATACGAGTTTCTGCGGCGACGAAAATAACAACGAGTGCTTGCACGAGTCGTTATTTTCTAAAGCAACAGAGACGAGACAATCTGAAGAGCAAAAATTGTCGGCAATATTTCGACGTAGAGTCCTATTCGTCTTGACGATTTAACTTTTAAATTATTGAAAATGGTTTTACAAACAAAGAAAACTTTTGTGAAACTAAAATCTATGTTGTTTTTCATTAAAAAAGTTACAGAAAAAATAGTCGCTGAAATAAAGCTCCTCGAATTATTGTCGCTGAAATAATCGTGCGATTGGTAGTTTATTTTTAAATTGAAGAATGCCATTGGTTGACAATGATACCAGTTAAATTGTCTTATTTATAAACCGTGCATGGTCATCGCAAGAAATTGCAGAAATGTTTACAGGTAAATGAATATATAAGCAAATATTTTTCCCCAATCACAGCCAGTTGATTACCAAATATGTACTACGATCTTTTCTTTAACTTTTTATTATTAGTGTAACTATTATAGGTATATGTTTTGCAATTATGTAATGTAGTTCACATTCAAGCCAAGTACTAAAGGGTGTTTTTTTAGAGGCGGAGAACTTTAAATTGAAATAAAACACAGAAAAATGTTTTTAATATCCATGAAATTGGCTTTATTTGAAAGATAATTTTATGGCATTTATGTTTGAATATGATTTCGGGCATGTGACCGCCGCGGCTGGCGTGTACATGACGTAATCTGGAGGTCCAATTTTCACACACTCTTCGCAGTAAATCAGTAAATCGCAATAACGCGTCAAATGTTGGCTTCCAAGTGCTAAATTGTTTCCGGTTTATCGACGTAGACATGTGACTTTACATATCGTCAAAGAAAATAATCTAATGGCGTCAATTCACACGAAAGAGATGGCCAGTTAACAGATCCATTTCGTGGATAAACCGGAAACAATTGAGCACTTGGAAGCCAACATTCGACGCGTTATTTCCGAAATACAGCCTGATTTACTGCAAAGAGTGTGTGAAAATTGGACCTCCAGATTACGTCATGTACACGCCAGCCGCAGTGGTCACATGCTCGAAATCATATTCAAACATAAATGCCATAAAATTATCTTTCAAATAAAGCCAATTTCATGGATATTAAAAACATTTTTCTGTGTTTTATTTCAATTTAAAGTTCTCCGCCTCTAAAAAAACACCCTGTATAAGGAGAGAATATTTTGATGGATAACGAGTAAAAAATATTTATTTACTTTTAAAAACTATTTACCATCATTATATCTGCTACAGAAAATTAATTATACAGCTATCAGTTTCTAACTAAATGTATATGTACTCACCAGGAATTATTTTAGTAACAAAAGACACTACAACACTAATAAATTTGAACAAGTGTTAGGTACCAATTTTATGCCCCACCTGCTCTAAGGTCTGTGTACTCAGATAATATTATCAACATGTTCCAAAAACTACAATAATTCACACAATACATTCGTTTAATGATATAATGGTTATTGAGCAGTCATGCATTTTTCTATTTTACTCGAAGTTATTCTTTAATGATGATGAAACTTAACCAAATTTCAAATTATCAATAAAGAGATAACTCTGCCAATTAAAAACTATTTTTTTCTTGCCTTGTAAAATATTACTAACGATTAGTTTCATATTCACATTTGCAAGAAACGATGTATTATTAAAAACTGACACTGTTTCTTGAATAATAAGCATTGCACAATTAATGTTCAAAGTCGAAGATTTTAAAATGTTTAGAAACATACCTATAAAATAACATGTGAGCAAACAAAAATAAAATCAAGCTCGGCTTTAAAAATTTAAACATATGTCGATAACTAATTCACATTATGCTGATGTTCTAGAATGAAGTACACATACATAACCTAAACCATTACATAACTGTCACCGACTGTCATTGCAAAATTTTATTTAAAAATTAACATAAAAACCAACACTTAAATAATGTTATAACTGCTACACCAATCACCACGATTATAAAAATTGTTCTTGATTAAAAAACATGTGTAATTCAAAATTTGACAATTTAAACAATTTTACTGCTATTATAGTGTCATATTTAAATTGAAAACATCAGATAATATTGCGCATAACTAAATTTTTTCTAGCCCAAGCTTGATTTCGTTTTCGTTTGCTCACATGTTAGTTATCGTTTATCTTTTTTCGACATGACTCGGAGCAGACTCTGACTTCTAATATTTTTTACAGTGTACTAACCCAACCTTAAAAATATCAGTGACGTCACTTTTTACAGCAGTTTGAACACTGCAAAAAGTTGTTACAAAGTTTCGTAAACTATGCTTTCAAAATCCCAAAAACGCTATCAAAATCAACTAAGCAAGTGATTTATCGTTGCTTTCGTAAGTTTAATGGCAAATTTTTAAATGTAATGTATAGCCATGGCATGCTCTGAGTAATGTTGAAAATAAACTATATTTATGCACCTACTAGTCCAGGCAAATTGCTTCAAAATTCGCCAAATAAACAAAAAAAGTACGAGATTCTTGAAAATTTACAGAGTTATAGAAAAATATGTAACATTAAAGATTCCGATGAGTCCCAAGCATCACAAAGCTTGCTCGAGCCGCCATATTGGAAAAATTAGGGTAAAACGATTTTTCTAAAATTAATAAAAAATGAGCTATTGTTTCATGCATACAATTGTTTTAAAAACAAAATAGACCTATTACATCTTATTTATCAAAAATAAATTATTTTTGGTGAATTTATTATATAAAAACAAATCTCAACATGTTTTAATTTTTAGCGCAGCTCTTCAGTTGATTGCCTCCGTCTAGTCTTGGTCAGTTTATGCTCTGAAAAAGTAGTGTATATTATTCAACTGAAGATAGAACCCAACAAATACAAAATAAAGTCGCAAAAAATCAAAACGTTTCAACAATAACACCGTTCGCTTAAATACAGAAGCGCGTAGCACACATATCAGCCAGCCTGCATGGCGCAGTTAAATCTAGCGACGATTGTATCCGCAGATGATGTAGATCGCATCCCTCCCTGGTAATTTTTACTTCCTTTTACAATAAAGGAAGTATTGGATTCACCCCAAAAATTCGAAATTGAGTTTTCAACAGATCTTCACGTTTTCGAGTCCCCTGAACCCAAAAAACATGTTTTTGTTCATTGGTCTGCCTGTCTATCTGTCTGTGTGTCTGTCTGTCTATCTGTCTGTGTGTCTGTCTATCTGGCTGTGTGTCTGTCTATCTGTCTGTAAACAGAATATCTCAAAAACGAAAAAAGGTATGGCGTTGAAACTTCACATATAATTTTTGTGTACTATGTAGATGCGACAGCAAGCTTTTGAAGAAAATCGCATAATCGCAAGTAGGTGTTTACTCTTGTGATTTTTCAGTTTTTTTCAATTTGTTCAAAAACGGCTCTTACGATTTTTTTCAAACTTAACATTTTTATTACATTTTTAATGTGTATTGATGTGAGATAAGTGATTTACCAGTTTAATACTTCTAAAATGGGTTTCTTCTGTTTTTTTCTATTTTGTTTTATTAACTCCTATTTTAAATAGAACACCCGGTATATTATTACATTTTTGAATTCAGCTTAAAATTTTAGAGAAAATTTGTCTGTTCAGCTAATGCTCTATTTTGTACCGTTTTTGTAGAATTTGTAATTTTTGAAAATTTTTGACAAATCATTAAAAATTAAAATCAAATTTTGGCTAATTATAAGATCACTGTAAAAGGATGTTGTGTGAGTGTATCACACCAGATTTTTTTATCCTGTAACTCAAAATCTGGTCGAAAAGGACTTCAGAATTTACAACTGTCGAATTGACAGTCAATAATTTCAATTAAATGGTTAAATACGTATTGCTTTCTTTTCAATTTTTCGTTAAAGAAAGTGGTATTTTCTTTACAATTTGTCGTTGCCCTAGTTCGCAAAATATTTCGCCCACATCCTCAATGCTACCTTAAATAAATAACCTATTTTGTACCACGTTAAAAAACTAAGGCGTCACACGACTTTCTTTTACTTGGTAACTTGCACATGCATATTTCAGTTGACAATGACAATAACTTTTAAAATATATAACGTCAAAATAAATGTTATTTTTTTCCACAGATATAAAACTACATATCTTAACAAATTGTACTGATTTTTATAATTATTTCTAAATTCAACGGAAAAACATAAAAGCAACCGACATTTTTGTAAAAATTTAATTTTGTGATTTCTTCAAAAACTATACTTACAAAATAACTTCTTAAACCAAAGTTGTAGATATCTTTATAATATATGATCTTATTCCATAAACTTTAGTTTTTATCAAACAATTATAAATTCATAATGGTAGGTTCTTCCGGGCAATGCCGTGGTCATCGATTTGAACTTGACGTTTCGCTGCTCATGCTGTCAGCTTCTTCACAAGTTTTCTAAATACTACTGAGAATTATAAATTCTCCCGGAAAACGGAAAAACGTAAGAGTAGAGTACCACTTTAGGTTAGCCGATTTTAACCAAAATCTCCGACTTTATATTAAAAACGGATATATAAATTTATAAATCATCATGTCGATTGATTATACTGTCTGAGGTGTAGAGAAGACACAGACATACTGACAGACTCACAGACAGACATCACTTCGAAAACCACATTTTCTAAATCAGAAGACACAAAAACTGCCACCAACTTCGGGTATAATTATTCTACTACGAATGGAAAACGAATTTTAGATCCAGACCCAGACTAAATAGACTCGCCAACTTTAAATCGTACAAAAAAAAATGTTCAGGATACGTGGAGCTATCGAAGCGCAGAGCGCAGACCAGTTACAGTGAAGACGGTTGCGGTTCTTTTCTGTAAATACTAAAAGGATATTCAAAGAAGCAGCGTGATCAAGCCAACTATGTTGCTCACGAGGAAACCCAAAATGCTCGGCGAGCGCCAAAATAGTGAAAATGCTGGCTCAGGCGAATGTCAACTTTCTGTTGTCAAATAACAGAAAAATCTACTTTCGATGTCAGTCGTCAAAAAATAATTTTTGATCATACTTTGTGTACTTAAATTGATTTATGTCTTTTGTTTCTGTTTATATTTACTTTATTTGGTTGTGTTTGTATATCTTTAGATTGGTTTTATTATTTTTTGCAAAATCTACACCAAATGGTTGACCCTCCTTTACTTCTGGTCCGGTCCTTAATAATAATGAATTATTTTATTATGATTTACTCATGTACCGATTTTGTCAGTCGGAAAGGTGGTCACCCTACGGACACTCCATTAAGCAGACCCCTCTAGTAAGCGGACATTTTGCTTGGCACCGTCGGGAACAAATGTAGTTTAAATGCAAGGGCATCTCTGTTAAGCAGACTCTCTGTTAACAGGACGCGGACAGAAAAATTCTGGAAATTTTGAAATATTTCCCTCTTTTAAGCGGACATGTTACTAATTATTATGTGCTTGAGTGCTAGGGAACTAGGGCAATTACATGTTTTCATATGTGTGGTATGGGGCGCATTATAAATTGCGTGTTCAGATGCTAGCTAAAACTAGGGAAATTACCTCTTTTCATATGCGCCCTATGTTTTCCAACTAGAGATGGGCGGAACGATGCGTTAGGTGGAACGTTCCACACGTTCTCGTTCCAAAAAAATACCGTACCAAAATAACGTTCTTCCAGAACGGAGGAACCAAACTTCTTTACCTAAAGAAATATCAGTGAGATTGGGAAACATGTACACTTGTTTTTAAAAAATAACCTTGTTAGATTCCTTTAGTGAAACTCATATTCATGCCTTGATGACATTCTTATTTTTATAAAAATTTTAAACTTCTTATTTTTAGTTCTATCAGTAAATGACGACTATTATTATGTTGAAAAATTAATTAATTTTTCGTTTTAAAAACAACGTGAAAGAAGCGTTGCCAGTTCTGTCCTTCCTTGCAGAACCCGGAGGATGGAACGTGGAACGGGAATAAGGATTAGTTCCGAGCAGCGACGCCCAACCAATAACACTAACACTGTCTGTTTGTGTTGCGTTCTTCTGGTTTTCACCGTTTCAGTTTTATTCCATCGTCCAAAATAGCACGTTCATCCTATGTTAGGAACGTTCTGGTACGTTGCTAAAAAATATCGTTCCAAAAGAACGTTCCTTGCGGAACAACTCATCTCTATTTCCAACTTTAATCCTCAGTTTGTATCTGAATTTTGAAAGTGAAAGAAGTATTCTGCGGAAACGGTTTTATTTATCTATAGCAAAGTGGTCTTTATTTATAGCTGCATTTGATTAAAAGCAGGTAGGTTTTCTTCATTACAGGCTGCAGTTGATATGTATGGACTAAAGCCACTTTTTACAGTAGTATAATAATGGAAAGCAAACACAGCATTAAACACATGCTAACCTTAAAAAAAAGTTGAAATTTTGAATTGATACGATCAAAACAAACCCAGTGTACGAAATTTGGCAATGAAGTTCTAAATTGGAAAAACCCAAGCAGCGAATATTTTTCGAAAAAAAAAATAAATAAAGAAGTGGCATGACTGTGAAAACATTACTGGAAAGGCTTAGTTTTTTGAAAAGTACAACTGGATTTCAAATAGACCAACTTAATTATGACTGGTTTATGAAAGCTCGAAATAAAAATATTACATTGTAGTATGTCTTTAAAAATTAATGTATTTTTATGTCGTTCTATATTCAAATAAAGATCGTGGCACCATAGTGTCCGCTTATGACAGATTTCACTGTAACATTATTTATCAGATTTCTTTGTATTCTATATCTATTGTGTTATTAATTTATTTATGGATTTATCTTTATGACTTTTAATTAATTTGTATGGTTTTCTGGTACAGAAGTGGTTGGGTATTGACAAGAATCCCCTCGATTAGAGGTGGGTGCGCACCCCATGATGCACCTCCTCCATCCCTCTTGCAATTAAAATCCTGTAGCTGCAAAAAGGGTTGCAGCAGTGCATGTGGGTGTAGAAAAGCTGGCTTGAAATGTTCACCAGTGTGCAAGAATTGCACCGGTCAGTCATGTGAAAATGTACCAGAATTAAGTCTTGATGATGATGTTGATTCCCCAGACTTCGACCCTTCATTATCTGATGACGATGAATTAGATGATGTCCCTTGGACGGAACCTGATGGTGAAAAAGATGATGAAGAGGAGGAAACGGCAAATGAAGAGGAGAAAGACAGTGACAATGAGATGGAGGACACACCCTGGCCATCAAAAAGTATTAATATCAACATCAAGATAGCCATAATAAACAAACAAAAACCAATGTATGGTCTCTGAACGTTAGATATGTTTTAAGAACACAAAACTTTTCAGCCACATGTAAAATGAAACGCTAAATTCAGAAAGATAGAATATGATTCTTGATGAGACTTCTGGTCATTGAGAAAGGCCTCGATAGTTACATATTCACTTCAGAAACAAATGGATTAGTATTAGTGCTTACAATACCGGGATTCCGGAAGAATTTTATCCGGTATTGATGTAAAAAATACCGGTATTTCGGTATTAACGTATTCCTAAAAATTACAAACTTTTGATGGCCGATGCATCTTTAAAATTTATGATGGAGGCTCTTTCCCAACAAAAATATCCAATAGCTTTAGAATTACTAGATGCTTTAAAATTTGGCATTTTACCGCGACGAGCAAATTTGTGACAGATACCTCAGTACCTAATACCATATATTTTTACTTCTATATTGCTAATAGGGTCTGGGAACAGGCGAAAACATTACGGCGCCGACATAGTCTCACTCTGAGCACTACGCATCTCGTGCGCATGCCTGAGAATTCGAACTCCGCCTTTAGAAGCGAATTTTAAACTTGACCATGAAGTTCACTTCCCACCGCGTGGACGACGCTTGCGCACAGCTCACAAAGTATGTAAAAGAGTTGGTTGTCTGTCTCACTTACACTGTGACCTCTCCACTTACACGCACTAGCAATATAGTACTATTAAATATATGCCTAATACAAAGAGGAAAATTACTATTTTATGGACAATTTTAATTAATCGATTAGTTGGATTATTAGGTTACACATAAAAAACCTGTTTTTGTTATATTTATAGAATTTATTATTTGTTATATTTTTCACCTACGTTATTTATTTATCTACTTATACATAAAGAAAAAATGTATGTTAATGGAATTCACTTTGTAGTTCATTTTAAAAATAAATTTTTATTTGTTTGGATAATATTTATGTCATAATAACTAGGTAAATATCTAATAAATAAATTTTCTAATAGTAATACAGGTGTTAATACCGGTATCCCGGTATTAAACATTTCGAATGCCGAATACCGGTATTAAGATTTTGGCCCGGTATTGTAAGCACTAATCGGTACATTTTTTCCAAGTTAACCTTCCGACAGGAGCGCTTACTTTTTTAACACGAGCGGGCGCGTGTTGTATTTTACTGTTGTCGTAAACGGTCATATTTTTGTGCGCAGTGACAATATCAATAAACACAATTGTGAACTTTAACCTTACAGTGCTCCGCATTTTAATAAACTATTTGCTCGATCCGACACGAACCATCTGACAGGCAGAGATTATGTCTCTGCCCATTAACCCGGCAGCTCGTCTGCAGACATCTACAGAAGACAATATGATGATTGAAGGGGAACCCTTTACTGATACAAATCTCAACAATTCATCATCAAATAATTTACCAAACCCATCCCAAACTTACTCGAGTAAATTACAATTCCCAAAGAAAGAACAAGCAGCTGAGGGTATTCCCTTGAGAGATTACATTACCGCAACGGGAACCATAGTCAATCCAAAAAATATTATTTTTGCATCAAGAGTGTCCAACAACAGGATATGCATATACCTCTCTTCAAGCCAAGTAGCAGATTCGTTTGTACAGAAATACCCAACACTAAATATCCAAGGTAACGCTATATCTATAAGAAAACTAATTAACCATGCCCAAAGAATAATTCTATCAAATGTATGTCCTTCAATCCCTCACAGTGTCATACTTGGTTCCTTATCTTCTCTAGGCTTAAAACCCGTATCCCCGGTGACTTATCTAAAAGCAGGAATAGAACAAGCAGAATACTCCCATATCTTAAGCTTCAGACGACAAGTATACGTAGAACCTTCTGAACTATGCCAAACATTAACATCAATTTTGAAGATACAAATTACCGAATCTTCTTATCAACCAACCCTACATGCTATAGATGCCGAAAAGAAGGTTATTTATCAACTAACTGTCCCTATCAGCCCAATCCCATAGATATTACAAAAAGCACGCCAAACGTCGACGTTGCATCCCAAACTGCCTCGACAACAACACAACCCATTACGACACGTGCAAATCCACCAACAGCCGACACAACGAAAACCGCCAACAAATACCTTCAACCCGCATACCGCAAGAGACTAAAAAGTTAACTAACTAGCAAATTGGACTCTGATTCGCCAAATATCGGCTCACAACTACAATCTATAAAAACCAAAGTAGAATCTTCTGCCCCATAAATTATACCAATCTTCAAGACTTTCTGGAAAATGTATACGGCAACCCTGACCCCTTGTACATCTCAAAACAATATACAGACGATACCCAAGCACTAATACAAATGCTGGAAAATTTATACCAACATTTGAAAGATAGATCCATTAAAAACTGATTTACACGACTCATAAAAAAAATAAAAGTTCAACTATCACAAGCCGATCAAAATCCCACAGACGACAACTCAGACTTGGAATATTAAAATCAATTCTATTACTCAAAACCGACCCTAAACACACAACAGCATAATATAATCCATGTAAAAATGGCTTCTTCAACAATTATCCAATGGAATTGTAACGGATTCTATCAACGTATAGAGTTCTTACAAAAATTAATATCTGAAGAAAATTCTATTTGTCTTTGTATACAAGAAACCTACTTCAAGAATGTTCACTCAGCTACCCTAACTAGATATACAACCTACCGCAAAGACCGCTTAAATAGACATGCCAGCGGGGGAGTAGCGGTTTTCATCCGAGTCCAATCGCGTGAACTCACCATACAAACAGAATTAGAAGTAATTGCAGCTGAAATCTATTTTCCAAGCAAATTTTCAATTTGTAATATGTATATCTCCCCTGACCACAACGTAGACTGCAGAGAAATCGAGAAAATTGTAAGACAACTTCCAACACCCTGGGGACTTTAACAGCCACAATACTTTATGGGGCTCACAATCAACTGACACTAAAGCTACGGTCTATCTGGCACGGAGTCCACATGCGGGGTGCGCAGTGCGCAATCCGCACGTGTTGTATTGTACGTTAATTAAATACGACCATTCTATGTGCAGCGCATAAGAGCTGTCTGCTGCGGATGTCCGTCGCAATAGCTGTTGGTGCGATTGGTGCGCACAGTTGCTGCGGATATTGTTTGCTCTGCTGGACGTGTTTGTTAACAAATTGAAGATGACAGCCGAAAAATTAAAAATTACTGCAAATTTTCAAAGGAGCAGGACGAAATATTGATCGATAGTGTGTCACGCCATCCTGCGTTATTCGATACTACAGAAAAGTTATATAAAGACAATATTGTATGTGAAAATATATGGCGGGAAATTGGAGAAATAATCAACAGAAGGCGTAAGTTATTATTGTTTTTATTTAATTATTAAAACAATCATTCTAGGTATTTTTATATTCGGTTCACATCTTTTTTGCATGAATGTTGGTCATGGAAGTTATAAAACAAAATAAAAAATACGGTTCTGTTACATGTGTAACTTAATCAGAAAAATCCAACCTTCATGCAAAAAATGTGGGTACCTATTATATGTAGGTATGTATTCAGCTCTGATCGAAAATAATTATATTCGTGCGTTTATTGATTGTCAGTTCGATTTATTAGATTCTCTTGCCAATGTACACTTCCTTGTCTGCTACAAAAATATTCCTTAAATTCTTATCGGGTTTGGAAAGCTTGTAATGTTGCATTTCTTCCAGCTTTAGTTAAAGGTAACATATTTTCAATTGGTAGCATGGCATTTTGATCTTCTTTGTTCGTAGATTGAATATATTTTGAATTTCTTCGCAGATTATACAAACAACAACATGCTGTAATTAACATCTCAGCAGTGTCTGGTTTAATTGCTATTGGCGTGAAAAATATTCTGAAGGTTTAAGCCGTAATTCCAAAAGCATTTTCTACTGTTCTTCTTGCTCTACATAATCTATAATTAAAGATGCGTTTCTGTTTATCGGATGTTTGATCTTTAGGATATGGTCTTCACAAATGTTGAGAAAGTGGAAAAGCTTCATCTCCTACAATAACATGTGGCAAAACCGTATTACTTTTTGGCAAGGGTGCTTCTGGCGGTATACAGTACTCTTCACTTGACATAAACTGACTCATCTTTGATTTTTTAAATATGCCACTGTCACCTTCTTTACCATATGATCCTACATCTATACACATGAATTTATATTTGGCATCAACTATTGCTAGCAGCACAATCGAGAAAAACGATTTGTAGTTGAAATATAATGATCCAGTATTATCAGGACATATTATACGACAATGTTTCTCATCAATTGCCCCACAACAGTTAGGAAAATTTCGTATTTCATTATACTCTTCAGCAACAGCTCGCATACTCTTTACTGTGGCAATCGGTATATAAATAGGGACCAGTTTTTTGCAAATTCCTGCGAGTACCTCTTTAACAATCAAACTTATGTGACTATGTGAAATTCTGTAAGCGAATGCTAATGATCGGAATGACTCTCCAGTTGCTAAATATCTGAAAACAAACAATTAAAATTTTTTAATTGTTACCACTATTTTAAAAATCTATTGCACATAATATTATTTAATTTTTGTGTTTTGCGAATTATGTTTCAAACTATTTTATTGAGCATGTATCTATTATTGGCAATAGATAACTACCATTGATTTGTAAAGTTTTGTTTTTGTTACTATATTTTTTCAACTAACAAAAGACTATGAAGCAAATATTTTAAGATAGTCTAACAGCCGCTCCCTGTTTTTATGAAAAATATGGTACACTGTGTTAAAAGGCAATTATATTAATTCTGAAGAGACAATTTTTTACCACTTTATTTGAAACTAACGATTTTGTCATATCTGAAATCCCAATCCTATTTTAGCTCAAGATTGCAAAACAAGATGGCGCACTTTAAGAGATCTATATAATAGGAAAGTAAAGATGACAAAAAATAATCCAACTGGTACAGCAGCCAGCAGCAAAGGGTCAACATGGGAATATTTGGATCAGATGTCTTTCCTAAGAAAAGTTCCTAGCGAGAAAACGTAAGATCTTTATTTTGTGCAATTACAACTTTTATGTTTTAATTTGTTTTTTCAATTCTTAGGTCTTTTACTAATATTTCTGGTACTGAACAGTTTTGTTCTATTCCGCTTGATGATATTCAAACTGAAATCGAAACACAAATAAACCAGATTGAAGAGGCACCAGTATATTTATATGCTGAAGAAGAAATCGATAATAATTCTTCAAAAATACCTTTGGAAGAAAATCAAATGTCAAAGATGGGAGCAAAAAAGCATAAGAAAAATAGTGACCGTATAATTGAAGCTATAGAAAAAAGAGGAGACGACAGAACAAAATTGTTTCGAGAATTATTGGCTAAATCGCCTGCAAATGAAATAAATCCTGTAAAAACTTTTTTTGAAAGCATGGCGCAAACTGTTATGACTTTTCCGCCAAACTTACAAATTGAAGCAAAGGCAAGAGTTTGCCAAATTATAACAGAGTTGGAATATCGTTTACTCGTACAGTCGCAACCAGCACCAGTTGAAAATAATTCTGTACATGAGCAATCATCTGTGGTTAGTGATGAGATATTCTCAAACTCATATCAATCACCTCCATCAGATGTACAGTCTGAGAGAAGTTACCACAGTCCATTATGTATGGATAATTAACTACCATCTTGCAGTTCAATGATAAATAAAACCTTTTTGAATATGTAATCCCACAATGTTATGATTTTTAATAAATGATTAATGCTTAACAGTTGTTTACTTACCTCAGAGTCAATGCTAGTTTTTCATATGCACGTATAGGTTGCTGCACAAAGTTATTTGGCTGCTTTTCAATTTTAGGTGTTAATAAGTCCAACACCTCATGGAATTGAACTTGATTTAACCTAAAATATTCTTTAAATTTTAGGTCATCGCCTTGTAATTGATTTTCGATTAAAACTTTAAAAGTGCCCTTTATTCGCCTTCTTTTTAATAAATCGTTACTGTCACTCCTTTCGTCTAATGTTGATAAGATTAATACATCTTCATCATCTTCCTCCTCTTCTAGAAACGAAGCTAATAATATATTTCTCTTTGCCATAGTTCACTCTTGTACACTACACAACACAGAGAAAAATCATTTATACTGACGCGCAGTGCGCATTGCAAATAGACCACATCTGATGAGTAATCCGGATGCGCACTCAGCACCGCGCATTGCGGACTCCGCGCCAGATACACCGTAGCTTAAAGGAAAAAAACTAGAAAAACTTTTAGAAAATGACATCAATTTGCTGAATAACGACCAACCCACCCATTTTTCAACATCCACTGGAAAGTTTTCTACCCTTAATCTCCCTGTTTGCCACTGTAAGCTAACCCCGTTGCTTAAATTTGAAGTACTCCAAGATTTATTTGACAGTGACCATTTTCCAATCAAACTAACGTTTTTAAATAGCCTATCACCTATTCGCAACCCACCTAAATGGAACCTGAAAACAGCCGACTGGAAAAAATACGAACTTATGACGGAAAGGACACCCTTAATAAATCTGTTCAGCAAAATCAACCAACTAATAGAAGACTTCAACAGCGCGATTCTTCTCGCTGCTCAAGAAACAATACCAAAAAAACATGCTAGCAGGAAGAAAACTGTACCATGGTGGACTGACGAATGCACCAAAGCAATTAAAGGTAAGAAAAATGCATTCAATAAATACAAAAAACACAACAATACTTATAACCTAATTGAATTTAAAAAGAAATGGGCACTATCGAAAAGAATTTTAAAGAAAACCAAAAAACAATGTTGGGAAAGCTACGTTTCCACTATCACCAAAGATACACCAATGCAAGAAGCTTGGAATAAGGTGAAACGAGTCCAAGGTTTAAATACATCCACTAAAACACACACAATTATTAACAATGGATTGACCATTACAGACCCACAAATAATCGCAAATGTGTTTTCAGACAAATTCCACCACAACACTAGTGACCAGCAATATGACCTTATGTTCTTAGTACAAAAAAATGTCAAAGAGAAGAAACAACTAGTTATAAATCAAGACTGCCAAAATCCAGTAAATGCACCTATTTCCTGCGAAGAACTTATGCATGCACTTAAGAATTGTAAAAAGACATCACCAGGTCCGGATGATATTCACTACGACATGATAAGGCATCTTCTAGAAAATGCCATCAATCTCCTTCTTATCATCATTAACCGGATATGGCAGCAGAACGTATTTCCGGACTTATGGAGAAGAGCATACATTATATCCATTCCTAATCCAAACACGAATAACCTAGATCCATTAAACTATGGCCCCATCTCCTTAACTTGTTGCACATGTAAACTGCTGGAAAAAATAATTGACTTAAGGCTAAGATGGTACCTTGAAGAAAACTCTCTGATTAATAACCTACAAAGTGGCTTTAGAAAGAGTAGATCTACACTAGACCAATTAGCAATACTCGTTCACGAGATTCAAGAAGCTTTAAATAATAAACAACATTTAATAACAGTATTCCTTCGACATTGAAAGGGCTTTTGACACAGTATGGCAACGTTACATTATCAAACAATTAATAGATCTCGGACTTCAAGATGACATACTCCACTACATACAAAATTTTTTGACACAACGAATTTTCCAAGTGAAACTAGGCGAAACACTATCCAAAATAACAACGCAACCAAACGGTGTTCCTCAAGGATCTATCATCAGTGTCATCTTATTCTTAATAGCCATCAACGATATCACTTCGAAGATCAATCATCCTGTAAAAGTAACACTAGTTGTGGATGACATAACCATCTTCTGCAGAGGAAAAAATCTTAAATCCATCCAACAGCACCTACAAAGTTGCCTAGACACCCTTCACAAATGGACCCAATCAACTGTTTTATGTCTGTCATGCCAAAAAACCAAATGTATACATTTCCACAAATGTCATAACCATCAACCCAGCCCCGAACTAAACATCAATGACACAGCTGTAACTTACGTTAAATACACCCCATACTTAGGAGTCATTCTAGATAACAAACTCACGTGGAAATACCATGTGGATCACATAAAGAAGATATGCTTGAGAAGAGTAAACATTATTAAATGTTTGGCAAACTGCAACTGGGGCGCAGAGAAAAACATGCTGCTGCGACTTTATAGGGGACTGATACGATCCAAAATAGATTATGGCTCAATGTTTTATAACTTTGCAAATACTACTATACTTAAAAAACTCGATGTTATCCTCAATACCTGCATTAGATTTGCCATAGGGGCAATACGTACAAGTCCTATCGACAACATAATGGTACTTCGCTAAGATATCATCATCACCCAGAAACCCTGCTTACAAAATCTTATATCCTAATCACCGACCTACCTATCAGCAAACCCATCTGCAAACACTTCGTTCCAATTATCAACGTCTCTTATTAGAACACAATCTTTCCACATTAAGAATCACTGAATCCCTTAGCATGCAACCCCCTTACTGGATTCAATCTAAACCTGTTGTTAATCTATCTTGACCTGTTATATTAAAAATGTTACATCCCCTCATATCTATACGACAGCATTAGACTCTATCTGTGCTGGTTACAAGAATTATTTGCATATACAGTCTGTTTGATTTTAGCTGTCACAGCAGATATCTCGGCTATTGTTGGAGATATGACAAAATGTTATAGAAGAAAAGTTGTTCTACATTTAATTTTCTATTATCCGCCATAGCCAAAAAAACAATTGAGCATCAAATGTGTTTGATGTAGCAAATACATGCAAAATTTTAAATGGAAGGTACCCAATTTTATTACATATTCTAAAACTTTAAAAAATTCTCTTTACAACGATATATCATATGTCATAGTTATCTAATCAATTAAAAACATAAAACGATAATTAAATAACAAATGTACGCTTCGGCGAATTGAACACATTGCTGTGAAAAGGTAGGCCATGAAAACAATTGCTGTAACTTTAGTGTCAAACTAACTGAGTAAATTTCTACATATTGTTATTTTCATCTTAAGTAGCACGAAATGGGTGATAATTATTCTAATGATGAAAAAATGGATATGCTAAGGGTGTACATCAGATGTAATGACAATAATAGAGAAGCTTGTGTGATGTATCAAGCTATGTATCCAGAAAGAAGACATCCACATCCTCGTACTTTTACAAGGCTTGAAAGTAATTTACGAAGAAATGGCTGTTTTAATGATCAGGTACGAAGGACAAGAAATGGACGTGCCGCAAATGATGAAGCTATTTTAGTATTGGCGTATTTTAAAGCACACCCACGAAATTCAATATGTCAAGCAGTGGCTGATTTAGGAATAAGTCAGTATAATACATTTTCTATACTAAAAAGACATAAAATGACTCTGAATAAAATTAAATTAGTACAAGGTTTAAGAGCTGGTGATTTTGACAGGAGGGCAATATTTTGTAACTGGCTTAACAATAATCAAAATTTATTAAATTTAATTCTTTGGAGTGATTAATCTAATTTCAATAATAATGGAACTTCTAATAGAAAAAATGATCATTTCTGGGATACGGAGAATCCACGTCAATTTCGGGAATGCAGATTCCAGCGCAGATTTTCCATTAATGTATGGCTTGGCATATTAGGTGATGTTATAGTAGGTCCCTATTTTTTCAAGGATCGCTTAATGCAGAACGATATGCCGATTTTCTTCTGACAGAATTCAAAGATTATCTGGATGATATACCCCTAGAAATACGTCGCAATAGGTGGTTCCAACAGGATGGTGCACCTCCACACAATGGACGAAACGTCAGGAATATTTTAAATAAAAAATTTGGTGCAAAATGGATAGGAAATGGTGGTCCCATCAACTGGCCACCAAAACCGCCAGATCTCTCTATTTTAGATTTTTTTGTGTGGGGTTTTCTCAAACAACAAGTTTACGTTACTTGTCCACAAAATCTAGACAATCTTAAAAATCGTATTCGTAGGGCCTGTGGCGAAATAACACATTACATGTTGCAGAAAGCTAGAAGAAACCTAATAAGCAGATCTCGAGAATGTTATGCAAACAACGGAGGTCACTTTGAACAAACACTCGAGATATTATGAACTGAAATTTTAAACTTAGTTTACTTATTAATAATTTATTGTTACTTTGTTCATGTTGTTATGTTGTATTTATGTTGAATAGAATAAGTTGTCAAGACAGTATTAAGGAACATTGTTCAACTAAACACTGACAAATAATTCATTTGCTTCACCGCTTACTTTTTGAATAAAGCTCTAATCTACATAAGCGTGCATTTGTTACTTAATTATTGATTTATGTTTTTAATTGATTAGATAACTATGACGTGTATATTGCTGTAAAGAGCATTTTTTACAGTTTTAGAATATGTAATAAAATTGGGTACGTTCTATTTAAAATTTTGAATGTATTTGCTACATCTAACACATTTAATGCTCAATTGTTTTTCTGGCTATGGCGGATAATAGAAAATTAAATGTAGAACAACTTTTCATCTATAACATTTTGTCAAATCTCCAACAATAGCCGAGATAGCTGCTGTGACAGCTAAAATCAAACAGACTGTATATACTGATGCTTAAAAAAATAGCGATGAAACAGGAGCAGCTTTCTTGATCGGCAACAAAACTTCAAAAATTCGACTAGCAAAAGGAGTAAGCATATACACTGCGGAGTCATACAGCATCCAAATTGCTCTTGAACATCTAATAAACCACCCTCTTAGCAAATTCCTCGTTCTCAGTGACTCGTTAAGTGCTCTAAAATCCTTGCTGAATTTAGTTCCAACAGATGCAGTACACCAAAAAATAAAGAATATTTTATACAACCTACAAACGCTGGACAAAGAAATAGTGTTCATATGGATACCCTCCCACAGTAGCATCAGAGGGAACGAAAGAGCCGATACTGCCGCCAAGAGTACTATCAGTGAACCACATACTACTCGGAAGGACCTAAAACCCACCATAACAGATGCAAAAGAACTCATAAAACGAAGCATAATAGAGAAATGAGAAACCCAGTGGTTAAATCTTTGACTATCTCAGCTTATAGACACGCCTTGTGTTACCCGATACTCACAGAAGGATGAAGCTAACATTACATCCAGCATGTGACGTCAGTTGTGGGCAAAAAGCCGCAGTCCTAAGTTTGCTTCTTACATTCTTAGCACATGTGTTTTGGCTAAGCGGTACACCGGCATTTATTTATTTATAGTCCATTTACTTGACATCTGCACTGTCAAACTGACATTATGTTGGCACCACTGCTATTTTTCACATTTTAACAATTAAATTACTGTACAGTCTAATAAAAAACACATTATTTTTGAGATATAGTCAAGGCATTTTTTTTTTAATTTGACACTGACAGTGCAGATGTCAAGTAAATGGACTATAGCAAGGCGGTCTATATTGTTCCAGGCCATGACACTGGGCCTATAAAGTGACCTTTGGAATGGCCTACCACAATCTGGCAACATGGCTTCACCAACCTTTAACAAAAAATTACTAGTTTTGGTCACTAAATAAACAATCTTTCAGTGCACTATCCCTGTCACTGTGATGCATTCCAGTTGAAAAAAATCTATAAAATCACTGCTATTTACATCGCAGTACGTCACTTCACCGTAATATTCGATTTAAAAACAATTCCTAATGGGCAGATACCTAATTCTCCATTGCAAGTAAATCGTTACTAATTTTGACTTCATCTAAAACAGTAATTTCTTCAAATTACCTTGCCTGGAAGCTAGTGATATTACAGTCAGAACAAGTCTCTTCATCTTATTACCTTTTAGATCTGCTATTTAAAGTGCTTTTCACACACAACACTAGCCTTTCCAATCTGCCAGTTCTCTAAAAGCAAAATGTCTTTCTATTTTTGTGCCACCGTTTCATTAGATGGAAACTTCAACACGCTAACATATGGAGCAACTGATGAAGCGTAAGTTGACTTGCAGCTTGGTACGTAAAACTTTAAAGGCATTTTTGGAACTTATATGAACTGCCTTGTCAAAATAGTTTTTAATGTCAAATATATTTCAAACAAACAAAACTCACACCCGTATGCATAGTCGTTCGCCAGCGGCTCGCCGAAGTTTCGTTATGAATAGTATGTTGGCGGCACTGTACGTCTATGTCAAATTCGAGGTTAGCAGGTTAGATTTTGTGTCAGTTTCTATCAAAACTGACAGAAAACCTAACCTGATAACCTCGAATTTGACATAGGCGTACATTGCCGCCAATATACTATTCATAACGAAACTCCGACGAGTCACCGGCGAGTCGCTGGCGAACGACTATGCATACGGGTGTTAGTGTGGCTTGGAATGGCCTAGCACACAATCTGGCAACAGAGCCAGTGTCATGGCCTGGAACAATATAGACCGCCTTGACTATAAGTATTATTTGTTTAGTTTTCATCTGTATTGCGTTTATATAATAATGGTGCAATCATGCAGTGCTTAAATGTGTAAATCGATACAAAAGCGGATCAAACATATCGTTCCATAAGTAAGTATTTACGATTTTCAGTAATAGTATTTCAATTTTGGGAAATATCTGCAATTAGTAACATCACAGGTTAAGGGTCTTAACCGTGCCATATTGATTTGATTATTAGTTGAATATTACGAATTTTATTTATAATTTATTATTACTTTGTGATCATAAACTAAAATTAACTAAAATTCTCAGATTTCCACAAGATTTAAATTTGAAAAAGCAATGGATCGTTGCAATGCGACGTGAAGATTTTAAGCCATCAAAAGATGCTAGAATATGTTCAATGCATTTTACACAGGAATCTTTTATTTTTCATCCTAGGAATTCAAAACATATTCTTAAAAACGATGCGGTGCCAACCATTTTTGATTTTCCGGTTCATTTGATTAAGAAAACTTCAAACAGAAAACCTCCTGCGTCAAGAAGTCATTCACAAAATGTAGTACAGGATATAATTGAACAAACAACAGGAAGAGACACAGCACCATCTGCAGAAAATGTTGCTTCAGAACCCTCAGCCAAAAAGAGGAGACAATTTTATTTTGGAGATTTTAAAGAATCCTTTTCATCAGCCAGTGATAATCATTATAAACTAACAGCAAGGAAAACGATAGCAAAAAAACAAAAGCAAATAAAAATCTTGTACCAACGAAACAGGAGGCTTATTACAAAAGTATCTAACTTGAATACTTTACTGGATCACTTGAAACAACAGAGGATGATTGACGATGCTTCATTGAAACTTTCGGTAAGTAAGAAAGTCTTTATACAATTTTTAATTGCATCACATTGATTGGTGTAAGGTACTTAGTTACAGTTAAGTATAAGGTGATTGGCTATTTCTTCTTTTCTATGTTTTATCCTAGGATACAATGCCTGCTTCTACTAAGATAATATTCAAGCAGTTATTAAATTCTAAGAAACCAAGGAGTTATCCACCAGAACTGAAGAGCTTCGCACTTACCTTAAACTTCTATTCGCCTAAGGCTTATTCTTATGTTAGAACAACTTTCCCTAAAATGCTTCCCCATACAACAACTATTCAAAAATGGTATCAAGCAGTAGAATGTGAGCCTGGTTTTCAGACAGAGTCAGTAAAGGTGTTAAAACAGAAAGTATTAGAACTTAGAGAACGGGGTAAACCTTGTATCTGCTCTTTAATGATTGACGAAATGTCAATACACAAGAAAATAGAATGAGATGGAGAAAAATTTGTAGGGTATGCTTTTCTTTATTTGTACCTGGTAGTTCCTTATGTGCATGCAGTGGTCGGAATGTAAACTTTGACGAACCGGAACGCTGTCGGGGGGGACCGGGGAGTATGCCCCCCGTGTTAGCCGCAGGCGAAAATTTTCGCGGAAAATAATAATAATGTTGATAATAATATGTGTTTTTCCGTCAATAGCCGACACAAACCAGTTTAATTTAATATTTTATTTCAAAGTGAAAAGACCCTAATTAAAAAAAAACAAGAACGGTATAAATACAACAAAATAAAGTTTATTCATTTCCTTCTAGAATAACTCAATAATAGGCATTAAAATCAAAATAATTCAACAAAATTCAAAAGTCTAAATATTGTAAGGTAACATAACAGATAATACATTTCGCTCAATTCATCGAGAGCATCAGACTATTGCCCTAAGGTTGCTGACAAATTGTACCAATGCAATCATTTTGTGAACGCAGCTATATTTGCCTCTTTCTTTTCCATCTCTTTTTGGAAAATTTTTCACGAAACGGAACAGATTTTGAAGAAATTTCACGAGACGGAACGACTCTTGATAATATTTCACGAACCGGAACGCCGTTCCGGTCCGTTCCGGTACATTCCAACCACTGTGTGCATGGTAAAATGCATGACAATTTCCGCTTTGTTATAGCATGGAATTATATAAACTTGACAGTGTATTATTTCAAGATTTTTTTTTATTTCTAGGTAAGTTAATTTAGGATGTGAATTGAAGAGCGATTCTTTACAAGAAGCAAAGGAAGCAATAGTTTTTTGGAAGCTACCTGTAGGTTATTTTCTAATTAATGGACTCAAGGGCATTCAAAAGAGCAACCTGATAACAATGTGTTTGAAAATATTACACGAAGCTGCATTTACTATCACTAGCCTCACTTTTGATGGTGCTGCTACGAACATTACTATGGCGTGCATTCTTGGGGCTGATTTGTCTGTAAATTCTTCAAAAACATATTTTCTGCATCCAGTTACCAAAAAACCCATTTATATTTTGCTAGACCCTCCACATATGCTTAAACTTATCCGAAATACTTTAGGTACATATAGAGCTATGTATGATGACAATTCTGATCTTATTAAATGGGATTATCTTGAAAAATTGGTTGATATTCAAGAAAAAGAGGTTCATCTAGGAACAAAAATCACTAAAAGACACCAATTGGTTCAAAGAAAAGATGAAAGTTAAATTAGCTGCTCAGGTGTTTAGTCTGAGTATTGCTAAAGCTTTAAACTATTTAAGGGAAACTAGGTACTCCAAAGATTTTGAGGGCAGCAAAGCAACAGAGAGGTTTCTTATTTTTAAGAATGACATTTTTGACATTCTTAACAGCAGAAACTTACTAGCCAAACATTTTAAAGCAAGCCTGCAACACTATAACAAGGATAGTGTATTTAAGAAAATGGTGAGCCTTTATATTTTATCCACAAGAAAACTGGCTTTATTGGTTTGATAACGAGTTTAAAATCCTACAAAGGCATATGGCAAGAGCATATTGAAAAGACCAATGGTTGCCTATAGTACATTTCAGCATATAAACTGTGCCAAGACCATCTTGAAGTTTTTTTTAGTGCAATCAGGAGTCATGGAGGACACAACAATAATCCAACTCCAAAACAATTTCAAGCAGGATACAAGCGACTGTTAATGCATACAAGCGCAACAGGTTCACTTCAAGCAAATTGCATTGAACAGGCACCAACCATCATTTTAGCAATGAGTACCTCCAACAAAATAAAAATGAAAACTATTGACCACCAATTTGTAGAAAATTTTGATGCCGACACAATAATTAATGGCCAGGATACAATTATCCCTATACGTTTCAGATGTTGTAGAACATGTAGCAGGTTTTGTTGTCAAACAAGTAAAAAAAAGGTTAGATTGTGAAATCTGCTTAAACGCGATTCAATCAGAAGGTATGAAATCAACACTAATAAGAATTCAACCATCTGATGATGTAATTCACATTTGTAAGGTGGCTGAAAGTGAAATAAGAATTGTGGAGAAAACAAACCATTTACGTGGAAAACACCTTATGGCAAAATTAATTGTAAATATTATGAGCAACGTTCGCTATTCGGATTTTAATGCCTACAGAGAGCATATGTACGATAATGATGTTGAATCTAATCATATAACAAATCTGATTAAAATCATAAGCTTACAGTATTGTAATATAAGGTTATACCACTGAGGAGAATGTTTGAATGAAAATGTTGACAGAAGAAGAAATAAACTAACTAAAACGATTTCGTTCTGTAATCAGTGATTGCATAATATAGGTAGTGTTAATTTAAGTACCTATGTATTCATTGGAAGAAGGAAAAAGAGGAACTAGAAGCCAGAATTATCAGGCTCGAAACAAAAATTGAGAAGCAGGAAAAGGAAAAACGAAAGAATAACATAGTAATAAAAGGATTATCAGTTGGGGAAGGTCAGTTAGAACAAAAAGTAGAACAACAGGTATTAGATGAAAAACTCAAAATGTCAATAAAAATCAAGAAGGCAACCAGCATAAAAGGAAGAGAAGACAAGCAGATAATAATAGCAGAACTGAACACGTGGGAGGAGAAACAGGAAATTATGAAAAGGAAAAGCCTATTGAAAGACACAAATATATACATCGAGCACGATCTAACCAAAGAAGAAATGAAAATACAAGCTGAGCTACGGAAAATAATGAGAGAAGAAAAAGAAAAGGGAAAAAAGTAAAGTTGGGATACCAGAAACTTATAATAGAGGGCAAAAGATATGATTGGGACAACACGAAGCAAGGAGTAGTAGAAAAGCAAGCAAAAAACTAACAATACAAAATTCAGATGGAATAACGAAGACGAAATTGGCAACGAAAATGGTAATAGAAAAACAAGAGCAAAGCAAACCAAAGCAAATAAAAAAAACACAGGAGTGGTAATAGCGTCATGGAACACACAAGGTCTAAACAGGGAGGAAAAAATAAAGCAACTAATAGAAGAAGCAGCAAGATACAACATAGATATACTCGCAGTACAAGAAACAAATATCAAGGGTGAGACAAAAACAACAATAAAAGAATATATATGGATCAACGGTGGTGCAGCCGAAAGTAGGTATGGAACGGGCTTTCTAATAAATGGAAGAATAAAAGAAAAAGTAATAGATTGGAAAAAGATAAACGGAAGAATAAGTGTACTAAGATTAAAAGGCCAATATAGAAAAATTAGTATCATCAACACCTATGCCCCAACAGAAACAGCAGAAGATGAACAGAAAGAGAAATTCTACGATGAATTGGAGAACACAATTGGTAACTTGCCAAAAAACGATATAAAATTGATAATTGGAGACCAAAACGCTAAAATAGGCAAAGAAAAAAAATATGAAGCAATAATAGGCAAAGAAAGCTTACATGAAACGACAAACAACAATGGGGAGCGACTAATAAATTTCGCGGCGAGAAATAATCTGCTTATCAAAAGTACCATGCAACAAAGGAAGAACATACATAAAGAAACCTGGAAAAGTCCAGATGGAAGAACAAAAAACCAGATAGATCATGTGCTGGTATCAAAGAAGCAGCAAAACACAGTCCAAAAAATAAGGTCATGCAGAGGGGCAGAGATTGGTTCCGATCACTTTATGATCAAGATTAAAATAAACCAGCTCAAACCATCATCCAGAAAAGCACAAATTTATTCAAGGAGAGGCAGAGTGGAAAACATGAAAATGGAAGAGGTACAAAACAGGTACCACGAAGAGCTCGAACGTAAACTACAAGGAAGGCCCATTGAACCAGAAATAGAGAAAGAATGGAACTGTATACAAATGACATTAAAAGAAAGTGCAAAAGTAATTGAAGTGAATAAAGAAGAAGGAAATAAAAGCTGGTTTGATCAAGAATGTAGGGAGGCAATCGAAAATAGCAGAATGGCAAAGCAGAGATGGTTACAACAACAAACATCGGAAACAGAACAAAAATACAAGCAGACTAGAAACAAAGTAAAAACAGTATGTAGAAGAAAGAAAAGGGAAAGTATTCAGCTGGAAATTGATAAACTGCAAGAATATTACAGTGCACAAGATGCAAGAAGGTTCTACAAGTCGGTCAAAGAAGAGAAGCAGGGATATCAACAACAAACCATAGGGTTGCGAGATAAGGACGGTGAGCTTCACATGGAAGAAAGAGAAATAGCAGAACTACACAAACAGTATATGGAAGGAATATTTAGAGGTGAAGGAGAACAAAAAATAGAAACAAAATGGGAGACGGAAACAGAAGCAAATCCACCAACTTGGGAAAGCTTTCAAAGAATAGTAAGAAGAGCAAAAAATAACAAAAGCCCAGGAGAGGACAATATACAAATGGAACTATTAAAATATGGGAGT
Source organism: Agriotes lineatus (assembly GCA_940337035.1). Lineage (NCBI taxonomy): Eukaryota > Metazoa > Arthropoda > Insecta > Coleoptera > Elateridae > Agriotes > Agriotes lineatus. The sequence goes on from CALNHX010002203.1 coordinate 181,993, forward strand.
GAGCAAATTCAAAGAAGAATTTTTGAACTGATTCAACTAATATGGTCAAGAAAGGAAATGCTAAAAGACTGGGAGAAAGCAGTGATATGCCCGATATTCAAAAAAGGTGATAAACAACTACCAGAAAATTACAGGCCAATCTCCCTCTTAAATTCGTCGTACAAGATTCTAGCAATGCTTATCACTGAAAGAGTAAAAATTGAGTCCCAAGATAAGATAGGAAACTACCAGGCAGGATTTATAGCTGGTAAATCTACAGTGGACCAGATTCACATTATAAGACAAACACACGAGAAATGTAAAGGGAAAAATATAAGAATTTATATGATTCTTATTGACTTCCAACAAGCCTTCGATAAGATAAAAAGAGTGGAGATACTAAATGCAATGGAAGAACTAAAGTACAGCAAAGAAATAATTTCACTGGTAGCGATGACATTAAAGACAACAAGCAACAGAGTGACATTTAAAGGCCGTAAATCCACAGAATTCGAAAGCAACACAGGCCTAAAACAAGGGGACCCTATCTCACCACATTTATTTAACATAGTTTTAGAACACCTCATGAGGAAAGCAAAAATAAACACGAATAGTACTGTAGTTAATGGCCCATATCAAGTACTAGCATACGCAGATGATCTGACAATGATGGCAAGAACGAAGGAACAGCTAAAAGAACTATTAAAAGGATTGGAGAAAGAAGCACAAAACGTAGGAATGAAAATCAATGTAAAGAAATCACATTATATGGTACTAGGAAACATAAACAGAGAAGAAGAACAAGAGCTGGAGATAGAAGCTGAGTTAACAAAAGAAAAGCTAATCTTCAAGAGGGTAAATAGTGCATCATACTTGGGAGTAGAAATAAATACAGAAGGAAAGCAAGAAGAAGAAATAAAAAGCAGAATGATAAGTGCCTCAAAGTGCGCGGGTGCCCTTAATCGCTATATGTCGAACAAAAGTGTATCGAGAGACGTAAAAGTGCGACTATATAAGACTATAATAAGACCTATTTTAACATACGCGAGTGAGACGTGGGTGCTAACAACAACAGAAGAAAACAAGCTGGCAACATGGGAACGTAAAATCCTAAGAAGAATATATGGTGGAGTCAAGGAAGGTCAAGAGTGGAGAAGACGAACAAATAGGGAATTACAAAACCTATACAAAGAAGCCAACATAAGTACAGTGCTGAGACAAAACAGACTGAGGTGGTTCGGGCACACAATGCGAAGAGAAGACAACGACCCAATAAAAAAAATAACCAAACAAGAACCGGAGGGAAGAAGGAAAATTGGAAGACCCAGGAAAACATGGTGGCAGCAAATAAAAGAAGACCTACATGAAGCCGGTATTAGCGAATGGGAAGACGAAATATGGGACAGGAAGAAATGGACAATGAAAATTCAAGCCATAGGCCAGACGGGCCTGTAGTGCTATATATATATATGTATTCATTGTAATTAGATAGTTTTCAAATAAAAAAAAACTGAGAATTTCATTATTTTAATTAATCGATCACACATTGAGCAAACAACTACAGACGCATTCATTAATAAGGGTCATTAATAAACGCTTTTGTATGCATTAACGGAAACCAGAAATAAACGATCAACGGAAAATATTATTAACTGTCAGTTTGACAAAGGGTTTAAGGACGAACAGAAAGTATGCAGCAACGATCCCTACATAAATTAAATATCCCATTTTCTATGCCTCTAAATGTTCTTAAAAATAACTTATTAGCAAGTAGGAAAAATATATATTGCTTCGTCATGTGACAATCAATTTATTAAATGGTATAATACATAATTTCAAACGTTCTCACTAACTCAAATTTATATTGCGATATCAACTGAAATTTGTGCGGCGCTGTCCTACAGTCAAAACCCAGCTAGTGCCCACAACTGACGTCACGCGCTGGCGGTTATGTTGGCTTCACCACATTCAGTCAGGGCGTGTCTTTAAGCTACTGAGATAGTCAAAAAGTTAAACTACCAACTTCCAGAACCTGCAATATACCTGTAACAGTACCACATCTAATTCTAGAATGTCCCCGTTTCGATCGCGAAAGATCAACAACTGAAATCCCCTCCGACTTGGCAATCGCCCTAAGCACCGGCAAGAAACAAGAAGATTTAGTAATAAGTTATCTTATTCAAACAGATTTATATAGACAAATGTAACATATTGTACCAACATGGAGTTAATGGCCTTGCAGTCAATACACCTTAAACCAAATTATAATTTAAAAAAAAAAAAATTAGAATGTACATTTCTACAAGATATCTCAGGAACTTTGTTTATTGCATTCTAAGCAGAGCTGGGCAAATTACTTTTAAAATGTAATTAATTACTAATTACCAATTACCGCCCAATGCAGTAATTTAATTACTAGAGATTCAATTACTTGCAGGAAATAGTAATTCAATTACCAATTACTTAGTAATTGTACAATATTAATTACTTTCAATAGAAATTATTGTCATATACATAGTTGTATTTAGTAGAATTTTCTTACAAGTTGCAACTATCATTAGTGTCGTGTCGATTCGTAATCATAATCTAAAAATACTTAATTTTTATGTTTTCCTAACTATAGTAACCTACATACTTTATCACTCTTGAGGGTTTTTTGATAATTAAATCTTGTAGCTACATGCACCGTTCACCAACACCAAAAGTTTTTAGGTTGTTTTGATGTAAGATGTAAGTAAATAAATAAACTCAACGATAACAATTACGCAGGGTGTCCCAAAAAAAAAATGGGACACCAATTTGGCATAGCTTCCTTAGGTTATAATAAACCAATTAAACCTAATATACCCTAGTACAAAGTTCCTTCATTAAGAAGGTATAGGGCAGGGGTGCTCAAACTTGAACTGCTGGCGATCTACCTCAATATTGTTAGACTACGATCGATCGACTCTGAGAGGCTGCAAGTATGTGTGATGCAGGATTGTCGTCTAGGTAGGGTGTATCGTTGCATAGATATTAGTTTTCCACACAATACGCATTTTTTTAGTCAAGGTCTGCTCTAAAATGTCAATGAAAAAAAACACATAATTTTTCAAAATTGCGAGTTTATTGGTTCTTACAAAACTAACGAGTTCTAGTGTTTAAACTTAACTAGAGAGTGACTTTGGATGTTGAAGCGTGGCACTGCATATCCTCGGCATACTTTTCATAAGATGGTACGTAATTACCGAGTGCTAATCGCAAGCATGATGACATATGATCGTCAGTTAGTCGATTGCGATATTTTGACTTAATTACCTTCATTTCAGAAAATGCAGACTCGCACAAGTAAGTTGACCCAAACATTGCCGTCAGCTGAAGGGCGATTTGCCTTAGATTCGGATATTTATCTTCAGATATAAAACACCAGAATTTTGTATCAGATGCTGTGGCTTTGAGATGTATATCTGATATAATCTGCACTAACTCATTTTCAACAGAACATGATTCCATGTTAAACTGACTTGCTATTTCAGTAGCTAATTCCTCAATGTTTTTACACGAAAAAGGATAACTCATAAATGATGCGATATTTGCCAATTTACTGAAATCATAAAAACGTTTTTCGAATTGTCCCAAAATATTTGATAATTCTGCCTCATAAATATCATAATTCAACTGAGGAATCCTTGCTTTCGGAAAATGTTTCAGATCCTTTCTTTTCAGTTGATCTATCATAAGTTGCAATTTACTTTTGAATGCGTTTATTGCGCTAATCATCTCAATAATAGTTTTTCCTTTACCTTGAAGCTCCAAGTTAATGGTGTTTAAATGCGTTGTGATGTCTGTCAAAAATGCCAAATCAGTCAGCCATTTTCCGTTTTTCAGCGTATGAGTGTCATCACCTCTTTCGTCCAGAAAAGCTGTTATTTCGGGCAATAATTCTTGAAACATTTCTAGGAATTTTCCGCGACTCAACCACCTGACGTCCGTGTGAAGAACTAAATCAGTGTGTTCAGCTGACTCATTAGCTTCCAACTGCAATTTAAAGAGCCGTCGTTGCAAGCTACGTGCACGGATGGAATTCACAATTTTTATTGCTATGCCCATAATCTCCTCCATGTTTAGAACTTGTTGATGTATAATGCAATGGAAAGAGAAAAATTAAGGGAAATCGTCATTAGCTCGACACAATGCCACAAAACCGTTTTTGTTTCCAGTCATTGCTGGTGCTCCATCGGTTGTAATGCACACTAGTTTATATATTGGTAGCTTGTAGTTTGTTACAAAATTGAAGAAAACGTCATATATATCTTCGCCACGGGTAGTTCCTTTCAGAGGAATCATTGTTAAAAACTCTTCCTTAGCCGACATGTCATTGAATACCATTCGAATAAAAATACACAGCTGGGCAGTGTCTGTCATATCGGTGGATTCGTCGAACTGTAAAGAAAAGTAAGTACATTCCATGATATCATGTTTTAGTTTATCTGCCAAGTCCTGATTCATGACTTCAACACGCCTTGTGACAGTCGGACGAGATAACTGAAGTTCTCTAATAGCAGACATAATCTCTGTTTTATTTTTAAAATCTCCAAATAAAGTTTCACCCGCTTCAATAAATGCTTCCTTCACAACCGATCCATCTTCAAATGGTTTCTTGTGTTTCGCCAATATATGAGATATTTTAAATGACGCGATCGTTGCAGCTTTTGATTGTTTGGCTGGTCTTGTGAACATGGTTTGTTCTTTTTTCAAACAAGTTATCAAATCACGTACTTTTCGTTTTCTTAATTCACTCTGTGACGGAAAATCCTTTTCATAGTTTTTATGAACCGTTTTATGATGCCTCTCTAAGTTCCCACGCTTAGGTATTGCAACTGACGCACGGCAAATGAGACAAATGCACTTATCCTTTACCATGCAAAAGAAAAATTCTTCCTCCCAATCGTTATTAAAATGATACGTTTTACTTTTTTTCGCCGCACTCATTTTGTACTATTTATTAATAAACTTTGTATCGACGTATCGCCTTCAAGTTACATCTCAGACTGACTCCTATTCCTGCAGGCGCAACATTTATATCGGCGTGAACGAAGTCTCGAATGTTCCCGCCAAACACGCCGCCCGAAGTTTCTAGAATAATCGGCGGGAATCAAAAACGCGGAAGAAAGTGATGAGGGGGTTATTCTGGCCTAATTGTGGATCGAATAAATTTTAGTTGTTTATTCATTACATTTTGTTTTAGTTACCTACCTACTAAAACAAAATCTGTGAACAGTTCTATATCGGAATTTTTTCTCGAGATCGACTCAAAAAGCACTCGCGATCGACTTGTCGATCGCGATCGACCGTTTGAGCACCCCTGGTATAGGGACTTGGAAGTTTAAATTTATATATTTTTTTATGTTAGTCTCCACATAGGTTATCACTGAAGTTGAGCTTTTTATCAGAATTGTGGATTTAGTTGCCGAGGACCGTAGGGCCAAAGCCAATAAACCACATGAGGGATAAAAAGGAACTTCCAGTGCCGAGGGGTACATTGTTTTCTTTAAATCGAGAAATCGCGAAATTACAACATTTTAACCAACTATTGTAGGCTATGTTGACGTCGGTTGACGTTTACCTATCGCCTAGCCGCCTACAAAAAGTCGTAAAACAACGGATTACTCCACTGCCGATTCATGTATTTTATTTGACGATTTCAACGTTCTTCACTGCCGATTTAAAAAAAATCGAATATGAAGTAATTTTGAATTTCATTTTGGCTAAATTTTGTAATGGTATTAGAAAAAATAACACGCTGAATATGTTATAAAAGTGATTCTTCCATGTTCGTGATAAATTAATCCACTCGCTTTGCATCGCTCGCTCGTAAATTCATCGTTAAAAAACTCACTTTTCTTAACTTGTAGAACAATGTACTATTAAATACGCTGAATGACAAAAATATGTAACCTACCTAAGTATACAGGGTGGAGCATTAGATTTCTTAATTGCTTGACAGCAAATTTTTATTTAGATTTTGTAGAAGAACACTAAGTGGTGATCCAATTGGCGCAACTTAACCATTGTTTGTTGACTCAGTTCGAAAATTCTGTTTTACCCCTTTATACGAAAGTGACATTTTCTGTCGCCTGTTAGGGGTTTCCCGAAAATATAAGTTTGGTTTCCTGATCGGTTTCCAATGGCAGTGGGAGGGAATATAATACATTGACTGCCGTTGCCATCAGAGACGGAAGGCAATGTGATTAATAATAAATCAACTAGCCTCCTGGTTTTCATATTTAAATATTTTTGAATGCAGCTGAATACAAGAGACAGTCTCAGCATAAAATGCAAAAGTATTGTATGTATACGTAACTATGGACTAAAACGTCATTTCCTCCCTTGCATGATTACAATTGATTAGGTACTGTTCTCGCTAACGCTGGAGAATTAAACTACATCCGCAGGAGGGAATGATCATTTTCTTCCTTAGTAATACAAATAGCTATCAAAATGTGTTAGGTAACTTTTGAAATTTTGAAACAAAATATCAAATTGATGTTGATCAGAGACTGTTGAAAGTTGACGGGCTGATTGAAATAAGAATTTGTACATCAGATACAAAAACAAAAGACATTTGCTCAAGCACGTAACAATGAAGTCATTTTTACATTCAAGAGACCTTTATACCATGTGTTGAAAAAGAAATTACATAAGGGTTAGCCATGGTAAATAAAACTAATGTCGACAGCAAGCTTTAGAGACAGCAA